>BQNB010176235.1:0-13082 GCA_026074375.1 Tanacetum coccineum
ATGATCGACTCTTACAAAAAATCATGTCTCAAGATGTTATGATATGTGTGATGAATTCTACTACTGTTTTTGATGATGTGAATGTGGAAATGCAAAGTAGTGAATCTTATGTGAAGTATTTGGATCTTGATGCTGAGCTTTTGAACAGACAAAATGCGTTTAATGATCTTTTGAAAAGTTATTCACAACTTGAAAAACATTGCATTTCACTTGAGTTAACAATGCAACTCAAATAAGAAATTTTTCAAAAGGATTCATTAATTAATAATCAAAATGCTCTTGAAATTCTAGAATACTTTGAAAATAATAATTTGAAAGCTCAGCTACAAGCTAAAGACACTATAATCTGTAAGTTGAAGGAACATATCAAATCAATAAGAGAAAATGACAAGGAAGAGAAAGTCAAACATTAAATGGATGAAATTGAGACCATAAACATTGAATTGGAGCATAGTGTGGCAAAATTACTTTCTGAAAATGAACGTTTACATAAAGAAATTGAGCATTTGAAAAAGTTTTACAAAGATCAATTTGATTCAATTAAAAAGACATGTGCTCTTTCTAAAGAATACGATAACTCTTTGATTGCTTAATTGTGCTGTAAGACTATGGAAAATGCGGATTTAAAACGTCAAATTCAAGACAAGGTTTTTGTGATTACATCATTGAAAAACAATTTACAAAAATTAAAAGGGAAACAAAGTGTTGGAAATGTTGCACAAATACCAATTGCCACCACTATTGCTCCAGGCATGTTCAAGATAGACTTAGAACCTTTAGCACCTAGGTTATTGAATAATAAGGACGCTCACATAGACTATCTTAAGCACACTCAGGAACAAGCTGACATACTTCAGGGAATAGTCGAACAAGCTAAAACAAAACAGCTATTAGATAATGTGTTAGACTTTGCCTGTAAGCATGCCAAACGAATTCAGGAGTTACTTGTTTATGTTCGAGACACTTGCCCTAATGTCTATAAACCTAGTGAGAAATTGATTGTTGTCACACCCATGAACAAAGTCAAGAAAGTTAGGTTTTCTAAACCTCTCACATCCTCAAGCAACATTCAACAGGTAGAGGTAAAAAAAAAAAAAAAAAAAAAAAACATCTAAAACACCTATTCTAACACACTTGTGTTGTCATCTACAGGATTGATGTGTTCTACTAGTACTTGCAGATCACAGCCTACAGGCAATAAAAAGAATGATAGGATCTCTCAAACACCAAGTAGCAACATCAAAAATAAACTAGAAGTCCAACGTAGGAGAGTTAAATCTAAGTCTAATAAAAAGAATCGTGTTAAAGACCCTATTTGTGATGCAAATGTTAAGCATAATATGTTAAATGCAAATTCTGAGTTAATTTGTGTTAAATGTAATCAATGTATGTTTGATGAAAATCATGATGTGTGTTTCCTTGATTTTGTGAATGATGTGAATGTGCTCTTTAAATCTAAGTCTGCTAAGAAAAGCCAATATCATAATATTTAGAAACCTACGGGTAAAGTGTTCACTGAAGTAGGACATAAGTGGAAACCAACATGAAGACTTGTAACACCCCTAAAAATGTGTCACAGCGGAAATGTGTCCGGGGGCGTTACTTCATAATACACAGCGCTAGATACAAGAGAACGACCTCTAAATGTGTCGTTTGAAAAGTAATCTCATTGATTTTATTGAAATTGATATAATATTTGTCCCATTATTGCATCACAATGAAAAGCCCGAAAACAACCCAACGAGGTTTGATCATTTGTATGTAAGAAGAAATCCATAAATGAAATCTTGTCAAATTTAGACTCCTGTGCACATCAAGTAGGCCAAGCATCTATTTCACCTGAGAAAAACATGCTTAAAAAGTGTCAACATAAAGTTGGTGAGTTCATAGATTTGTTTAAGTATAAATGATGAACCAAAGTTCTGTAAAGTAAGTATGACCGTTTCAAACCTTGTATGTTCCCTAAAATGCATGTATGAATGTCATAAATCAAAGAGTTGTAAAATATGCCTGACCATTTCAATCCCCAAATAGTCACAAAAATGTACGTATGAAAATTAGACCGCAATTGTTCAAAGTATGTATTGCCACTTTCTTCAAGGCAACGTAAATGTTCAAGTGTGTATCAAACCATGATTACCATTACTCTAAATTCATGAAACTGTGTCATTAGACTTGTATGTATGGCCACTTTATAAAGGCACAGTAGAGTTTGTACCCATCATGTGTGTTCTCTCTAAAGAACAACCTACCGGGCATTAAGTGGAAAATAATAGGTACCAATCATAGGTAATTGTACCCTCCAACGTACCCCAGGCATTTAGGATAAATGTTCATGTGTATGTAATTGTTGGCCCTGAAACCAATCGTGTTCCGACATGTCATTACGTTAGGTTTGACAGTGCGATAGCTAATCAACCCGACGGGGATTGTCAATCCCGAATTCGATCTATTTCATAAACATTCGCGGCTCACCCTCAAGTGACGTGCGTTACCATAAGTTCATGCAACCTAGCTAATCCATATCATTCGAGTAAAGTATAGTGTTGATCCAAGAGTAAAAAAACATATTGTATCTCACCGTGAGATTGCATATGAGTGTTATAACTAGTTTATAAGAGAGTTTCTCGCCTAAAAATTTGACCAGTTATTGTATCTCATCGGAGATATATAAATAAGTATGTAAAACCAATTTGTAATCACCATGTAAAATGGCATTTGTAAACTGCATGTTCTCACCCCAATATATATGTGAAACAAGTAAAAAACAAGGGAGCTATAACTCACCTTGATGATGAAGGCGATCTGGCAGATTAAGCATCTAATATGACACAAACACAAACCGGGATGACGAAGCGCAGCTCCTCGTTCAAGAAGTTGCGGTATTATACTTAACGGCTAAGACCCACTAGCCTAGGATAATGTATTTGAATTTCCCGATGAATGGTTACATCTACGCGACACGTTGATAAGGATTTAGATTCCCAAGTTGTAATAGTTTGGTGGTTGGTTAAATTAAATAAATCGAAAGTAAACGCAAAGTGTTAATATATTTCCTGTATTTATTCATATGAAAAATGAAACAAGTATATAATTTCGTTACCGTGAATTATATAAGAAGAAAGGGACAATCCAAAGATTTGTGTGAAGTATATAATACTTTGCAGGTATTATATAAGAAACATGAGAAAAATAATTGAAACAAAATATTTCGACACCAATTTAATTAATAAAAAGTCCTTGCATAAAAGTAGACACACGTCTTAAAGTTATGAATTAAACAACCGATGTTTGTAAAGCTTTTACAAAAGTTATGATTTTACCTTCTCGTCGGGAATTTATAAAATAATCTTTTATAAATTAATCTTTCATCATATTGACGGATCGTAGCTAATATAGATGTCTCTTTTGTAAATGTTTAATCTCTTATTCGTTGAGAGTTATTGTACAGTTTATAATTTATATATCATTTAAAATATAACTGTCCCTTTTACCGGGTTTCTAAAATAATAGAGGTTTAGTAAAACATTACTAAATAATTTAGGGGAAATTTATTATAAATTTCGTCATGATCTTTTCGGTTATATAACGTTTCCCATATTTATGAAATCTAATGTTTTTTCCACTTTCCAAACAACCCGATGTGAAGTTTTAAATTTGATAGATATTTAATATATATATATTCTATATTATATATATTTATATTATACATATATATATATATATTTATATATAATACTAAAAAATGTAATGAATATCACAATTTATATAACCATTAACCACCATTTAGTTTCGATTTATATTTATTAAATCTCAGTGTTATATTTATTAGTCATTGTTTAAACACAAACGAACCCTTGTTGTTCTTTTTCTAAACCAAACGCACCCTTGGCGTGCGTTCCTGCTAACCCAAAACACCATGTATGTGCTAACTGCGATCCAAACACTCTCGTTTGCCAAAATCTGCCAAACAACACCCTTGTATTGTTTCCTACTACACAAAACGCTCCCCTCTTATACGGTGCAAACAAATCGTAACTATTTGGTGATTAACGAAACGAAACGCAGCCCTTGCTGCTGCCATACATTCTAACGCACCCTTGCTCGGGGCTGACCCGAACCCAACGCACCATTTGGTGCTTATTTTACAACCTAACCGCCAACCCTATGTGGTTGAAAACACAAACAACGCACCCTTGATGATGAAAACACAAACCGGCCGCACCCTTTGCGGGTGAAACCACGAACCGGACGCACCCGCTGTGGTGGTCGGTTAGACCACCGAAACAAACACCCTGGTGGTGTTTTTATCCGAGTATGTAAACCAAACGCACCCTTAGTGCGGCTGAGTGGAGGTGGTGGTGTTGGTGGGTGTAGGGCTGTGGTGGTGGTGGCATTATGATGACAATGAGAGGTTGGTGGCGATCGTGGTGACGATGGTGTAAGTGGCGATGGTAGCAACGGCGGTGAGGATGGAGTGGGATGGTGAGTGGCGCGGCGCGGCAACCGGAAGGGGAGGGGGCAGCGAGTGGTATGGTGGATCGGATAGATCGGGTGATGAGAAACGTTTTTGGTTTCGGCTGGAAAAGTTTTCCGGTGGCGGCGGTGGTGGCCGGCGGCCAGAATCCTGCGACGGCGGAGGGAGCTCGCCGGAAAAATTGAGAGAGGAGAGAGAGAGCATGTAATATGTGTGTGTGTTTAATTTTTGATGAAAACAAAAATATGTGTATAACTTTTATATATATAGTAAAAGTTATAAATCGAAATGATAAACGCTCAATAGTTTAGGGTTAATTGTGTAAGTTTTTAATATAATTTTGATAACTATCGGTTCGGGACTCGTTTGAATTAGTTAACGGTCGATTCGAGTCACGAAACTTGCGCCATTGTTTTCCAAATCATTTTTCTGATAAAAATGAGTATTTACTTTATAGTATTTCATAAATATTTTTATAACATTTATAAAAATATTTGTTATTTATTTTGTGACCTGATTATGCCTTGACCGAAAATAAAATGAATTTTTAACTCGAATATTCGCGTTATCAACAAACGCTTTTGAATAAAATATTAAATGATTTTATTTAATATTTTTATTAAATAAATAGTGATAATTAAAAATAAATTTAATTATTTTTGTGTCGGTACGCGTTGTGTGCGCTGTTCAAAATTTTGCGAGGCTGTTTTAGCCCTTTTCTGCTTGTTTCCACGTCTCGGGTAAAACTAAAAAGTTGTTCGAAATGTCATTCTACATCAAATTGCTTTAGAGTCCGAGTTGTGAAAACGTGATTTAGTGGTTCGTTTTCGATACGTCAGCTTAGAAATAATCTATATCTTTTTCGTTTTCAAGTCAAATAAGTTGAAAATAACTTTGTACTCGATGTGTGTAATAATAAATAAGATTTATTATTAAAATATGTTCCGAGAATTTTTACCAGTTACGCGGTAATTGTTTTCATGTGACGATAAAAGACAAAAGTCAGAAAGTCAAATCAGACCTGAAAAGTCTAGGGTAAAATAGTCATTCAAAATTCTGAAAATTTGTCGGATGTTACATCTTCCACTATCCTTGTTCTACTATTGAATACTCTAAATGCTTTACTATTCAAAGAGTATCCAACAAAGAAACCTTCATCAGCCTTACCATCAAATTTGCCTAAGTGATCTATGGTATTGAGAATGGTAACATGGCACCCAAATGGTCTCATAAAACTTAAAGTTGGTATTCTACCATGAAAAAAGTTCATAGGGGTTCTTGTTATGAGGCTTAACTACTAACACTCTATTATGTACATAGCAAGCAGTATTAACTATTTCTGCCTAAAAAGTAGTTGGCAACTTAGAATCGGCTAGCATAGTCCTGGCAGCCTCAATTAGTGTCATATTCCTTCTCTCAACAACTCCATTTTGTTGAGGAGTTCTAGCTATACTAAATTGTCTCAAAATACTCTTTTTGCACAAAACTGATTCATTTCTCTATTTTTAAACTATGTCCTATTATCACATCTAATCACCTTAACTTTGTGATCTACTAGATTTTCTATCCTGGTTATAAAGGACTTAAGAATGCCACTAGTCTCATCCTTAGTAGCTAGAAAGAAGACCCATGTAAACCTACTATAATCATCTATGACAACTAGGAAATACATTTTCTTCATAAGTCTTTTTACAAATGTTGGACCAAACAAGTCCATATGTAACAAATGTAATGGAAGACTGATTGAGTTCTCTGTTTTGGTCTTACAAGAGGCTCTGTGCTGCTTTCCCTTTTGACAAGCAACACAGGTTTGATCATTTTCAAAAAGTTTGGAAGGTAAACCTCTTACAAGATTTCTCTTAACCAATTTATTCATGGTTTTAAAATTTTAGTGACCTAGCCTTCTATACCAAAGTTTAGATTCATCAGATGTGACTTTTGCAAAAAGGCAAGTTAAACATCCTTTAGGAACTATGTTCTTTAAAATTGGACAGTTATATACATATTGTTCTTTCTAGGAACTCTAAGTAAAACTTGACTTTCATCAATTAACTTAAAGTTTGGAGATAAAACAATACATTTAGTGTCATTAAAAAGAACACTATTCTTTTTATCACACATTTGTGAGACACTAAAGAGATTAAACTTTAACTCTCTTACAAAATACACATTTTTAAAATCTAGATTACCAGTTTTAATGGTACATTTTCCTGTGATTTTCCCTCCTTTGGGGTTCCCTCCAAAAGCAACATATCCTCCATCTATCTCTTCATAGTCTGTAAGATAGGACATGTTCCCTGTCATCTGACTTGAGTATCTGCTATTAATCACTCCTTGATCTTGTAAATCCATTTGTGGATTGCCCTGCACATTAGATAAGAAAATCAGTTTCTTTTGGGGACCTAAGCCATCACTGACTTGGATCTGCCTTGTGCATTAATATAATCAAACTTTTTTAGGGTGATTGATGCACTGTTGTGTTTAGAAACATGGTCTAAAACTTTATGCTTTGGTTTCTAAACCTAACAAGATAAGGCCTTAACAGCATTAAAATTATTTCCCTTACAGCATTTAACTAACTGCGTTTGGGCCTAGATAGTATTAATCTTTGTTACCCCCTAACAGTTATTACCCCTTTTGATTAATTTTACTATTTTTAATGTGATGTGTTCTTTTGATGGGCCTCTTAAAGTTGATGTGTTGTTTTAGAAAGATATGTCTTTGGTCTAGCAGCATTCGCTGTTGTTTTTGAGTGAGCAGCATTAACTTGTCTAGCAGTATTAACCAATACTGTTGTTTTTGAAATATTTTATCTAGCAGTATTAATTGATACTAAACCAGACTTCATTAGTACTGCTCTTGGAACCATGTTCTTTTTAGCACAGGGGTGAGTTTTTTAGCAAAGTTTTGATGATTCACCCTTTTGTGCATTGTTCCAAACAGGTTTTACCATCCTTTGATTTTGGAACTATTTTTGATGGTTAATTGCAATCAAACTGCAAAATGATCAAAGCTTCACACAATAAATGTTATAAAACATCAAAATTTGTTTAAGGTTTATGCTCAAACAATAAAATAAAATCAACAAATTCATTTCTAAATATTACATATTACCAATAAAACCTAAAACAACTCTAAAAAAAATAATAAACTCAAATAACCCAAAAAACCCACACTACTATAAAATAAAAACCAAATTACTCCAAAACACCAACCCCCACCCTTCACCACCCCATTATTCCCCCCACCCACAACCCACCAAAAACAACCCACACCCCACAAAAACTATAAAACTACATACCACACCAACCCCCCCAAAACCAACAACCCCCTCCCCTAACTATTATAATATTCTCCCAATTCCCAAAATATATATCTTTCATTTCCACCAACAACAAAAATACTCCTCTAATCCACCCCCAAAAATCCCTCCCCTCCCCCCTCCCACCCCCCCCACAACTCATACAAAACCTAGTAACAAATATATGATTTGAAACAATATACCAATGACAATAACCCAACTTCTTACATCTCTCTATTTATAATATTTCAACTTAGCCTCCCGCTCTCCCAATCAATTCTCTATCGCGATCGCAGCTAATATATCTATGTTGGGACGCTCTCGCGCTCGTAATAACGTTTTTACATGTCATCTCTCACAGAAGCTAAAATCTCTATTACATTTTATTTTTGTCTGAACAATTTCAATCTTCTTCCTAAGCTTATTAGATGTTCGTATTAGTCCCTCAAGTTTTGCTCCACACTAGTTACCTCTTCATCCTATATTGAATGAGATCAATTTGGCTAGATAGGATTTGCTTTTGGCTCACACGTAACCATCTTGTAATAAAGTGTGAGGTGGAGTGTCATTCGCTGGTAGCTCGGGGGAGTTCAGGGTATGGTGGGGCGACTTTTGGGTGTGTGTTGGTGCGGGGAGTGGTAGTGGTTGCGTAGGGGTGGCGTGAGGCTGGTGCTAGTGGGTAGTGTGCTATAAACCTGTCCTTGCGTCTTCAGAACCTGAACTATTACTCAGATTCTTTAAATCTTTTAATAGTTGATCATTTTGAGATTTAAGAAGTTTAACAGTTTCCAAACAAGATTTTGAACAAATAGAATCATTAGATACCTCTGAGTCAGGACTTGAAGATAAGAAAGCCATGAGTACATAATTAGGCATTTCCTATGCCAGATCACTCTAGTCATATCCACCAAGACCATCACATGACACCAAAGCTGTAGAAGTAGATGTTTCCACAGGTACACTCCTTCTTGAGCTTTCCTTGTTCTTGTTGTCTTGATTTTTTGGAGTTCTGCACTCCCTAGCAAAATGTCCCCTCTTGTGGCAGTTGTAGCACTCCACATTGGACTTATCAAAACCAATAGTCTCATTGCCATTAACAGTAAGCTTTCTTCCTGTATTCTTTTAAAATACTATTTCTTGACCTTCTTATGTCAACATGGCCATTTCCATCTCAAATCCATCTCTTCCATGTCATCTGGATGGATTTGTTGCAAGTCCTCATGTACAAGTTAAGGACTATTTGGTTGACTAGCAAAGAATGCACAAATAATAGCATCACTCAAGTTATCAATATTTGTAGAGTTAGCAGCATTAACTTGAGTGCTAGCAGTAGAAACTCCATGAGCAGTATTAACTGCTTCATTAGTGCTGCTAGTGTTGTTATTTGAAGAGGACACAAAAGCCATGTTCTGTGTGCTTGAACTTGAGCTAGACATCCCTTTAACTTCTAGGTTCATACACCTTGGTTGTTGTAGAGATCATCCATGCTCATTGTATCCAAATCAGCTTTATTCCTCCACACAACAGCATGTTTGTTCCACTCAGGTGACAAACTTCTTAATAACTTTTGATTAACATCTTCTTGTGAAAGATTTTCATCCAAAAGCTCTAACTGACTCACAAGCATTTGAAGCCTATCAAAAGTTTGATCAAGCATCTCTGAACTTGGAGCAGTGAAGTTTTCATATTGCTGCTTTAAGAGATTCCTTTGAGTCTTTTTTGTAACTGCATTCCCACCAAATCTCTTTTCAACAGCTTCCAACAACTTCTTAGCATCCTTTATAGAGTTAAACTTTAACTAATGTTCATTGGGAATGCCCATCATTAAAGTACTTCTAGCTTTCACCTCTAATCTTCTCTGAGCCTTTTCTTCAGCAGTTGTAATAGGCATCTCTGTCATACCACTTGTTGATCTCACTTCAATAGATCGAATTCCTTAAGCTTGTTTAAGGTTTAGTTATATTAGATTAATCTAACACAACTATAGTAGAAACTGTGTTTGAATGTATTAAAGATTATGCGGAATCTAATCTTTAATATTAAGAAGAATTATTAATAAAACAGTAATTCAATAAACATACAATTCAACAAATAAGCTCCAATATTATTAATGATAATAATACGAATACTCTTAAAGTATTAGGGTTACAAAGACCTTGAAGCTATGAATTATACGTCTAAGACTTCAAAATATTGATAAAAAGATATCAAACTCTATGCCCTATGACCTCCTTTTATAAACCAAGGAGCCCTAGTCGGCTTACAATACTTTCCTAAGTATCCATAATCTTTTCTATAAAGAAACAACTTAATACATATCATATAAGCAGCACTAACAACAAACAGTACTAACTTATTAACTTCAGCAACATTAACTTATCTCTAAGCATTCTTAACCTTGAGCAGTACTAATATTCACTAGCAGTAGTAACTTTGTACTAGCAGTAGTAAACACTTAGCATATTTTCACTAGCAGTACTAATATTCACTAGCAATAGTAACTGTGTAATAGCAGTAGTAAACACTTAGCATATTTTCTTTGAAGTTCATGAGCAACACTAAATCCAGCTGAGCAACATTAACACAAACATGAGCAGCAGTAATTCAAACAACATCAAGAAGACTTTTAATCCCAACATATTTCCTTGAACCAGATCTCCATAACCAAGAATTGATGCAATTTTATCATTTCCAAACTTCATCGTACCCAGAAATTTCTCCACAAAATTACTTAGAAGCTTGAGATTTCCCGTCATGTGCTTTGAGCACCCAGAGTCGATGATGAATAGAATTATCTCTACGAACTACAAAAGAATTAGAAGACAATGGAGTATTGGACACAGTGGAACACCTAGGAGTCATAGGTTCTAAAATATTAGCAGTTCGAGATGCATTTCCTAGAGGCATACTAACATTTGTGTTGACATTTCCTATTGGGAACTTAGGTTTCCATTTGTATCCGGATGGTGTAAACTTACAGTACCACCATTTACATGTCTTGCTAATCTGCTCATATTGCTTCCTAATTGTGCTTCTAGGTTTTTGGTTAGTGGATTCTGCAACAACTGTTCTCTTAGGGGGTGTTGCAGCAGATTGGTTCACAGTTCGTGTGGGTTCTCTAGTACTAATAGGCACAACCATAGGCATTTTAGTCCTAGAATTCACGCCATTAATATAATGAAGAACACACATATCATGATTGTCATTAAGCACACATTTTCCATAAGTAATGCAAACAAAGTTTACATTCGAGGTCTTAGCATTCAAACTGTCATTACACGCAGTTATAAACGTTTTATTATTTGAAAACTTAAAATTCATACGGTGGTCTTCTACTTCTTGCTTCTTCCCTTGACTATTGTTAGGCATGACTCTATCTTCCAATTGATTTCTCTTAAGCTGTGGTCTGCTAACACTAGTAGTGGGAATTACTCCTGTAGAGAAAGACACGCGTTTGTTAGTTTTCCTAATGTCTTGAGGCAACTGTCGTGTTCTAGTTTGATTAGGCTTTGTGTGCACTTTATACATTCCTGGAGCAATCACATTTGTGTTCTTTAAAATTGACATCACATTCTGAGGCAAAATCTATGTAGTGACTGGTTTTGAAAAATCATTGGACACATTATTTGTGGTAACTGACTTTGATTTTGAAAAATCTGTCTTTGCAAGAGAATCTAAAAAAGTAGTCGATTTACCTAAAATTGATTGTCTTTAACTTTTAAAAGCATTCGGTTGTCGAATAACCGATGATTTTTCAAACTTAGTTTCTACAGATTTTCCTTTCATCTTTTCTATGAGTTTCTTCAACTCACTTATTGCAATTCCTTTGTCTTGTAATTGAGCTTTCAAGTCTTGAATTTCAAAATATTGTTCACGTTCTTTCAGAAATACGTTTGACTGATTTTCTTTGAAAGAATTGTCATTCTTATCTGTTCTTTACATTGTTGTAAAGCAAGTTCAAGATTAATCACATGTTTTTGAAGTGCTTCAAAACTCTTTGGCATTGTTTAATTTTTGAAAGCTCTTTTGAAGACGTTCACATTTGACAACTTGGTCCACATAATCACATTGTAAATCAATGAATTCATCGAGAGTAGTATACACACCAAGTATAGCATTCATGTGATCAGCATAATAATATTTCCTAGAAAGTCGGTTGATTTCATTCAAAAACTGTGTTTTTTGAAAATTAAAGTATCTCAAATCAGCAACCATTTCCTCTTTCAAACATAAGTGAAAATTTTCTAAATCAGCATTAATTCTTCGAATTTGGGGATAAAAATTTCCTTCAATTGTATTTTGAATGAATGGATATATGTGACCAAAATATGTTCTTTTCGCGATTGTTTGTTTGCAACGTTCCACTTCATCAAAAATCGTGTCAACACTACTTTTAATTTTGAAAAGTTCTTTAGAGCTTATACATTTTTGATCCTATGGAATGGATTCATCCATCCGTTTTTCAAACAAAGTTGTTTGTTTATTGAAAGACTCTTTTGAATTTTCATTCTTGACAAGTGTATGACTCATTTTTGACTTTTCTGAAAAATATCGTTGTTCAGGCGACTTTTCACGTTGTGGAACGAACAAATCATAAAGGTTATTTAATTTTTCATAATCAAAAAGTCTGATTAAATCGCTTAATTTTGATTGACTTTTTTGGGCAAGACAAATCGTTTCGTCAGATTCAGGGGCTAACATTAAAGCAAGATTATCATTATAGCATCCTATATCATACAGACGAGGATTTGCTCTTTGAGCTTTCTTGAGGAACTCAGGTTTAACAAAACTGTTTTTACAATTACGATTAAGCATATTCATTGTTTGAACTAATTGACCGGTTTTGTAAACAATATCATCTAAAGCTTTGACCTAGTAATGACCTTTTCAATTTCTTTGTCTTTACGAGTTTTGCAAAACTTAATCTGAGCCTCTTTTTCTTGTGACATTATGGAGATGGTTTCTTGATATGCAAAAAGCTCCTTTTTCATTTTTGAAATTGTTTGATTTAAAATCGTTTATCTTTCGAGTATATTCATTAAATGACTTTTTAGATTCCATTTTGTATGACATTAAATCCCCTTTAGCTTTTGCACAATTAATTGCCACCTTTGACGCAAAATTCACATCATGATATCTATCAAGTTCAGCTTGGAACTTCTTAAGGTCTTTGAACATCAACTGATTAGTCTTTGACAGTTCATTGTTTGCTTCTTTGAAATGGTTGGTTTCGTTGTGATAAGTATAGTATATATCTCTATAGTGCAAACTTTCACCAACCAAGATACCGTAAGTAATTAATCA
>BQNB010176237.1:0-13082 GCA_026074375.1 Tanacetum coccineum
TTGTTATCTTTCTCATAGCCGATTGACGTGGATAGGCATTCCTTGTTATTGTATCTGTAGAGAAGGTAAAGATGATAGACGCACATAAGCAAGACCCCGGTGGGCACCAGGAATGAATCCAGGTCGTCTTCTTTTAATGTCCACCCCATTATAAGCTCAGTATCATTGTGTCTACCCGTCACTTGCTTCACATACTTCTTCATTTTTGCTTGGTTCTAACAAAGAAAATGTGTCATTAATTAAATGACAAACCTTCCTTGCACTCTAAAGGTATAGATTTCTTTGTTCCTCCTAGTGAAACTATTATCTGCTTTCACACCCATAGACGTAAATACGAAAAGGTTACTATATGTCCTGATGTATGTCCTAAATGATTCTCGATCTTCCGGTGTTAAGGGGAGTAGTTGTTTCAGATGATTATCAGGAAGTTCGTTGTCGGTTATCACAATACGACCTTCCATGCAACAAAAATTGTCCGCTTCAGAGTAGAACTTTATGGCAGCACAGTGAGGACAGGTTGGCGTCAAGGGGAGTGTGTCAGCTGTTTGGCCGATGAAGCGCAAAGCGTCTCTATCTGGCTTTGTAGCAACTACTGAAGGTATCAATTGTTTGTTCCGGTTAGAGCACAATAAATGTGTTTTATATGGGAAACTTAAAATGAAAGCGGAAATAAACCTTGTGTGGGGAATCTTGATAATCTGTGTGTTTGAGTATCTTGGATCAGTTTTCTTGGTTTGCTTGTCCAGCCTTCAGCGGTAATGTCACCACTAAAAAATGAGGATGACACAATGTACACATGTATAATAGAGGTGATTTGGTTGTAGTGAACGTGAGTTTTATGCTATCGGGTCCATCGTTCGGTTTATTTTGGTTACTGTAGATCAGTGTTTTGAGCATGTCGATTGTACATAGGAGGGAGGTCGGTGGTGTTTGAGTTGTTACGCCAGCGGCACTTAGTGGGGTCATGTGGATTCTTGAGTTGGGACAGGAGACGTAAGATTATCATTGTCTTATATACATGGCTGTAGCTGAGTCGTGGTCAAACAGTTCAATATAGCCTAGAATATATAAGCGTAAATTACACAAAACTCACATTTATGTTTCAACACGGTCGGTTTATACATCGAGAAGAATTAATTCAACCTGAGAGAGAAAAAAAAAAAATTACATCCAGTTGAGGCTGAATAGGATAGGGAGTTTCTTGGTTAAAGTATACGAAATCATTGAAGAGGAATGACAACAAAATATCTAAAAACAAACACCCCACCCCATCAGGGACCGTTGCGGGCTCGAGTGTTATGTCCAAACTGTGCCATATATGTCCCGGTAGTTCAAACGGCAGTCCAATGAATAAGTATAGAAAGAAACGTATGGTGATTATGTTTGACGTTAAATGGATTTTACGATGGATAGTCCAGTCTTGCTTCCTTATGGTTACTTCTCACACCTGACCTACTGTGAGGTTACTTTGCGGCAAAAATAATATAGGGTAGGGGGGGGTCGGCTATAGAAACCAATATACCAGTAAAGTGTCCCCTCCGCAGCACGTTCTCACGGGTTCCTACACAATTAATTATGGTACTCACCCCACCTGATACTAATTTTTTCCTTAGAAACTTCTGGTTCTGTTATCATACTCAGCCACGTGCTAAAGGTATGAAATACCTAGCACAGGAATATAAAGGTATTACGAAAGCATGAAAGCGAGGGGGAGGTTTATGAGATGGTGTTCTAGTTATTAATGTGTAGAACACCTTTGGCTGATTGAGCCTCAACGGCATCACATTGTTATCATACACACCCACCGCTAATTTTAAAATTATGAGCTTGAATCGGTAGCAAGGGATTTTCCGATTACTAGCGTTAGTCGGTTTCTTCGTGAGCATTTGATAAGTAACACGAGTCACGGTGATGTTTCAGGTGGGCTCATGTTCAAGGTCTCAGGTATCATGTATATTAGCCTCTCCTGGCATTTAGTTGGGGGTCGGTTCCAACATAACTAGGAATCTGACGCTGTTTGTGAGTTAGTTTACATGTGAAAAGTCATTGACGAATAAGATCGTTTAGGGAATGTTGACTGGGTTGATTTAGTGCCGGATCTGAACTCAGACTCGGAACAGCGCATTATTTCTGTCTTGATTAGGTTATAGCTTGCCCAACACTCTTTATAGTAATTATAACTAGCATAGTATCATAACTAAAGCATGTTTTCAGGATGATACGTCACAGGGTGCCACGTACCACAAATAATGAAAATTGCAGTGATACCAAGTGCATTTTTCTCTCATAAGAGAATGTTAATCCAACTGAGCCATTCATGCGCAACATCGAATATGAGTTGTTCACTAGATAGTAGTAAATGGAATTTCGTATGTGAACACTCGATGGATTTTGCTGCTAAATGCCCCTGGTACGTAGATAATATAAGTGGTAAAAGATAACATTTATGCAATATTTTCTAATCGTATAGGTGATTGTGTGAGTTCACCTCAAGGACAGTAATTTATGATATTGTTATTGTCGTAAAAGGTTAGTAAGTGTAGTCACTACATGTCACTGGGGTGGATGCGTTGAGGCCTCTAATGAATCTTGGTCAGTACGCCTGAATTCACAGGTGGCGTCTTAGTTGTATAATTTGCAACTTTATAGAGGGAGTTGGGCAATTACAGGAGTTTAAGGGTGGATTGTTGCTTATTTATATGACTGAATTTATAGGGTGGGTTTACTGGTTCATTGGAGTCTGTGCGAGTATTAAATTGGGGTAGGCAGAAGATGTTTTTTTTGAGTGGTTAGTATCCGGACGTCGAAACGGCCTGGATTTTTTGGAAGAGAAATGATCATGACGATGGTTGGGGAGGGTGAAGGTTCTCGGTTCTTTGGTTTTTGTATGTATATGGCATGTGTAGCAATTTGTGTCGTTTATATTGGTTTATGAGCAAGATTTGGTTACATTAATGTCAGGTTATTCTAACTGGGCTCCGCACACAGCAACAACTATAAAAAGTAGAAGAAGAAGGATTGCAGCCTGGGTCGATAACAAAATAGTTGGCACTGCAGATACTGATTATCCTGCAGTTTGCTGAGCTATTAGGCAAGAGGCAAACCGATAAGTTGGGACCTATGCGGTGCACATGGAGTAAGGAATGTTGTTTCATCGAATGGTAGGGAAGGGATGTGGGAGAGATTTGCGAATCTATGTACGGAATTTAGGATGTTGATAAACAAATCTTGTCGGAATGGAATACTGTAGATAGTAGGAAGGGCTCCAAACTCTTACAGTAAAATTAATGAAACACGAGTCTGTATTGAAGTAAACGTTTATGTCACACCACCTCGTCTTAATGAGGACAAGGAACCTCGAACTTATGATGATCTCTGGGTTAACTGGGCACATAAATTCTAAGCTCGAAATTAACCGAGCAAAGTAGTTTACTGGCGGTATAGACGGTGTGTAGACTCGACAAGCTAACCGGGAACCATACGAGAAACTAGATGATAGCTACGGGTCCAATGATGCATAGAAAACAGGAACACTCAGCCATAAGTTGTGGTTCTAGTTTTGTCAGCTAAACGTGGGTGTGGTATACAAAAACTTTCACACAGGTGGCGGGACGGGGGTTTGTAGAGCGGAACCTCACAATAACGCGGGCCGGCATAATTGGGACTTTACGTAATTAAGCATGGAACCATCGGGTTGTGGAAACTGACAGATGACAGGGTGTATTTGATGAGTGAAGATGCTTATCCGGATGGATGTTGTGAGTTGTGTGGTTATTTTCGACCTATCTTAAGGTAGTACGCCTCTGGTACAGTTAATAGAGGTGCGGTTGGCCCATGCTGGGTGGACACTCTTTCCGGTGGTATAGGCTGGGAGTCGAGGGTTTATACCTCTTTTCTCGTCATGGGGTAAGAGGGCCGACGATTACGCAAGACTTTATACAAAGGGTGCATAACCATAAACAGGCACATTCGTGAATGTTTCCCCACACACCATTTGAACTATTTGCCTAGAAGCGGTTGTCCACAACGATGGAACAACTCAGGGATAACGCCATACCCTGAGGGGTCTGGGTAATTATAGTAGCGAGGACCATTAGGGGGAGGTTCCTATGGCCGTTTTGGGTACTTTGCACACGCTGTGTTGGTAGGGGATGAGCGGTAATAAAGGAGTTATTGAGCCTGCCTATACGAGGTGGTAATCGCGACACACGTCTGGTCCTATCGGGGTGAATGGAACGATCTCAGCAATAGTCACCACGTTTGCACCATTACCACTCGATGTGTCCAACCAGGTGGTCAGGACATATAAAGGACACGGCGTTCGCGGAACCCTGTGAGGTTATAAGGTTATGAAGCAAAGTGATCTTGGAGGATGGGAGTGGAACGGTTCTCCGTTCGTTCTCTATGGCCGGGGTCGGTAGATGGTAATAACGCAACACTCTGACTGGGCGATCGCGTTTCACCATGAAAGCAACTCATTATCAGTGTGGACTTATATCCTATGCGAGCCGTAAACCTAGGCAATTTTTTAAAGTCTTGTAACGACCTGAACAATTAGCTGATAACCGGGTTCAAAGGTTTTTGCTGTTTAATAGCGAGAATAAAAAGCTTTACATACTCAGGACAGCGCATCTCGGTCCAATGTGATTTAACTGTAAGGTAGGTTGGGTGTTGAACGATTGATAGACGATTTGAGGAAAGTGAGTTCGGATACCGGGGGGTTGAATATCTTCAGTTCAGGGGGCGATCAGGATGTACGTGTTGAAGGAGTTCTGGTCGGTGGACTAGTTTTATTTTTAGTGGATTGAACACTCACACTCCTACGCTCCTTGAATGTAATTTAGATGGCGATCTGGTGGCCGATGGTCGGTAAAATGACTACACCTCACCCGATGGTATATTGAGAAAGTTAGGGGCGACCCTTACAAAATTCTTGTACGTTAGTTGGGGGCAAGCATTGGAAGGGGAAGGGATTGGTGATGGACGGAATATTATTATGTTCTTGGAAGGTACCGGGTTCTGAACTGGGTTACGGAAACTAGGAGGTGCAAAGGAGAGTGTCGGGCTTTGACTAAAGGACCATCGGATGACAAATGTAGTCATTTTCGTCTTTACGCTCGCTATTACAGATAATAGAAGACTGATAAGTCACTGTGTATTTTACGGTAAGGCTCCACGGTTGGTCTGTTTATGTTTGGGTAGGTTTAAACGGGTGGTTGCTAATCGGCTAGGGGCGTTCGCGACCATTGATTTGTTTGTTTTCTCGGAATTTAAAAAGACATACTTGCATAAGTGCTTGTTACTACATTGGTCCATTTCGAGGTAAGTTCGGTGGCGGTGCACACGTCGCCGGAGGGATCGTAAAGTGTTTGGTACTAAATTAGATAGTGGGAAGGATCGGATTATGATCCTCAGCGAACACGAGAAGGAGGCGGAGAAGGTAATTTTGATAGGGATGGGATGGTTAGAGAAATAAGTCTACTTTTAGTAGTATCACCAATAGTATGGATGGTGTATCACGCTGGTGAGTGGGGTACTTTGGCCCCGGCGGTCAACCCCCACCCAACAACTGCGAACCGCAGGAAAGCAAAGATTACACCAACTATTGCAAGTAATCAATGATTTTGTTTTGAAGGATTTCCCCCCCACGAGGACACCATATTTCAACTACCCGCAAGCGACCTTACCTCCTTATCCAGTGCACAAGATCATGCTTATCAATCTTTGTGAGGTAAGGGTCCTATAAGCCGCGCGCGCCCGTATCGCTACCTGTGTCATGCTTTAAAGGTGAGATAGAGAAATTGGTTGCAGAAGTGTTACATGCAGGCATAATTCAACAAAGTGTGAGTCCGTTTTCAAGCCCCGTTTTGTTGGTTAAGAAAAAAGATAGGAGTTGGAGGTTTTGTGTGGATTATCGGGCTTTAAATAAAGCCACAATATTAGATAAGTTTCCCATACCCGTAATTGATGAATGATTAGATGAACTGCATGGAGCAAGAATTTTTACTAAGTTAGATCTCAAGGATATCATCAAATTCGAATGAAGAAAGTCAGATTGTACCTAATAAGGACTCCGTTCTCGAACTCATGTATGTGGCATTACGAATTCTTAGTGAGGCATTCGGTTTAGATTAATTGCCACCAGCAACTTTTTAATCACTTATGAACGAGGTATTTCGATCCTATCTAGACAAATTCGTTTTAGTGTTTTTGATGACCATTTTGGTTTATGGTTTTTAATTCGTTGAAGTGAACATCGTGCGAGCATTTTTCATTTAGCTTTGATTGTCTTACGCAGATAAGAGGTTGTTTTGCAATAGAAAAAAAAGTTCTTTTGCTCAAGAAAATATTGAATATTCGGGTCACATCGTCTCACACGAAGGTGTAGCTGCTGATCCATCTAAAATATCGGCAATGTTAAATTGACCCATTCCAAAATCATTGAAAGAATTGCTTTGGTGGGTTCCTTGGGTTGAACAGGTTTATTACAGAAAGTTTGTGTTGGCTACGGTTAAGAAGCACGAGTGTTAACGGATTAATTTAAAACGGATAACTTCCTCTGGTGAATGAGGCGACTCAAGCTTTTAAAAATCTGCACAAGCTCTGCAATGACTCGTATACCGGTGTTGGCATTACCTGATTTTAGCCAAGAATTTGTGGTGGAGACGGATGCTTCGGGGTATGGGGTAGGACCAGTTTTATCCCAAAAAGGCAGGCCGGTGGCTTATTTCAGTAAGACTCTTGGCACTCGAGCATGACTGAAATCGGTATATGAGAGGGAGCTTATGGCCAGTGTGATGGCAATTAAGAAATGGCATCCTTACTTAATAGGTCGATATTTCATTGTACGAACGGACCAACGAAGCTTAAAATGTTTACTTAAACAAATGGTTGTAACCGAGGAATATCAGCATTGGCTTTACAAGCTTTCTAGATATGATTTTGAAATACAATATCGGTCGGGGAAAAAGAATAATATTGCTGATGCTTTGTCACGAATGCACGATTTGTTGGAGGATCATGAGCTGGAACTTATCCCTGCTCAATTGCTTAGGGGCGGAAAGGCGATGGAAGGTTATACTCTTGAAGATAATCACCTACTTTATCAAGGAAGACATTTTGTACCAAAAACTTCAAAATGGATTCTTATTGTATTTCAATACTTTCATGGCAGCATGGTTGGGGGCATGGTGGGGTACTTAAAACATATCAAAGAATGGCAAGCGAGATTTATTGGGTGGGTATGCGAAAAGACGTAGCAAAGTTAGTTGCGGAATGTGAAATATGTCAACGACATAAGTATTCAACAATGCTACAACCGTTGGAATTACCTGAACAAGTTTAGGAAGACGTTACTATGGATTTTATTGAAGGTTTACCACGTTCCGAGGGATTTACCGTCATATTGGTTGTTGTCGATCGACCGAGTAAATACACTTACTTTATTCCTTTGCGTCATCCGTTTACAGCTGTGACAGTCGCTGCATCATTCCTTCGAGAAGTCATTTGATTACATGGGATACCAAAATCCAGAGCCGGTCCTGAGTATTATGCTGCCCTGGGCGAGCTGGTCGAAAAATGCCCCTTTATGAACAAACAACACACCATTCTTTTGTTTAAAAACTAATCAAGCTAGCGGCTCATTCCCACGCCGAACGTTATTTGATAAATTCATATCCTAAGGTTATATACATTTTGGTTATGTTATGTAAAGCTAAGTTAATTTGGTTTTCTTTCCAATTCTGGTTATTCAATACTCCATTTGTTTGGTTTCTCATGATTCATTTAATTTTGAGATGTCATAAAATACCTATTGCACAAAGCTAAATTACCATAACAATTTACTACCTGTATATATGTAAAACCATTAAAACTAGCTTAACTTGTAGTAATCCTTAGCAACATTTTACTAATTACCATAACAATTTACTACCTGTATATATACGACAAGGATTAAAAAAGTGAAATGTCTAACTATAGCACATTGAAAATAATAGAAGCTGCACATGTACAGATTAATTTAGTTAGATGTTTACATATGACTATAAAATTTTGGTTACTACGGTAGCAAATTATGGACTTTTAAGTTTAAAGTTAATGCAAAAAACTCAAAATTCAAATAGCTTAAAAACAACAAAATATGTTTGACCATTGACCTAAACACAGTAGTAAATACTAGTCATTGGTGTACGTAAAAGATTAAAAGTAAGATAAAACATCTCATCCCCTTTCTTTGCGTTTACTTTTTGACTTTTTGTTTCTCTCCCCTCTTTCTTCTTCTCCTTTCTTTTTCAGGCACTGCGTATTTCTCCGGTGAATTTATACCTTTTCAAACATTGTTTCTTTCTCATTGTTTCCATAATTTTATCATTATAACTTACGTAGTAAAACACAAGCTTCATCATATACAATTAATTCACAAAATCAAAATTTTGATGTCCCCTATTTATATGATGCCCTGGGCCGCCGCCCGCGCCGCCCATAACCAGGGCCGGCCCTGCCAAAATCCATCCTTACAGATAGGGATAAAATATTCTTAAGCAATTTTTGGAAGGAACTGTTCCGTTTTTAAGGCACGAAACTTAAACGAAGCACGGCTTACCATCCTCAGGTCAATCAGAAGTGGTTAATCGAAGCCTCGAGACTTATTTGAGATGTTTTACATCTGATACTCCAAAAAAATGGGTTGTGTGGTTGTCGTGGGCAGAGTATTGGTATAATGCTTCATTCCATTCGTCAATCAAAACAACACCTTTCAAGGCTTCGTATGGTCGGGATCCGCCTCGCTAGGTTTTCTATGGGACGGGTACCTCCCCATCGTTTGAAGTAGATGAGTATTTGCAGGAAAGGGATCGAATATTAACATAATTAAAGGGGCATTTGGCTATAGCGCAACAACTGATGAAAACTAAAGCTGACAGCCACCGTAAAGACGTACAATTTGAAGTGGGGGAGTTCGTGTATTTAAAACTCAGGCCATATAGACAGCAATCTGTAGCTCGCCGTGTGAATGAGAAGTTAGCACCCAAGTTCTTTAGGCCGTTTGAAGTATTGGAGAAGATTGGAGAGGTAGCTTAGGTTACTTGAATCGTTAAAAATACATAATGTATTTCGTGCGTCTCAACTTAAAAAAGTGATTGGCGAATGTATTCCAGAACCAAAATTACCAAAGGGATTGACTAAAGACATGGAGGTAATATTACAGCCTGCTGAAGTCTTAGGAGTTCGGAAAGATAGTAAAGGTAATCACTTTGTGCTGGTGCGTTGGAAAGATTTGCCTGGTTATGAAGCAACCTGGGAACCATTTGAAACTATGCGCCAACAGTTTCCAAACCTTCACCTTGAGGACAAGGTGGTACTTCAGGATGGGGGTATTGATACAAAGTGGGATAAAGTATACCAGAGACGCAATAAGCAACTTAAAGGGGCGTTGGACCATCTGGAGGGATAAGGGTGTTTTTATTATTTATATTTACTTATTTATGGTTATTACTCGTTTAGAAAGTCATATTAGTATAAATAGGGGTAGGGGATAGGAGTTTATTATGATTGAAAGTCTGGAGTCGACTTAGGTTTTCTGAAAAAGCTCAGGTCTTGTATTTTCTTTATAAGATTATTGTTTTTCTTAATTGCATTTCATCAATTTGATTCGTATCACCGCCCTTCGATCATACCCAAAGCATTCCGACCCCTCATTGTTGTAAATGATAACATGATAATCATCAATAGCTTGCTTCATGAAGTGCATAGTAGTTGCTGTAGTAGGCACATTTGATTTAACAAAGGCAACCCACGCGTCATCATACAACATCCAACCTTGATCACTCCGTTTATACTCAACCTTATACCTTAATCTGTCGTTTCCCGATAAGTAAATCAGTTTGTTCCCGGTGTAGAAATATTCAGCAAACACCTTAGGTAGTATATAAAAACAATGTAGCCACATAAGAATCCTCATTTTGATAATATAGAATACTAGATGTTGACATACAATGGTATTTTAAAAGATATTTAAACAAATTTTGTTAAACATATGATCACCTGCCGTTGTTTGTAGGTTCCGTGCACGTACATAAAGAGGAATTGCTGAGCCATCCTGAGTAACAATAGCCACAAAACAAATTCAGATATACTTATTAATATAGAAACAACACGCAACTTATTCGTTATGTATATTACACTCTGATTATAAAAAACATGTTATGTATATATTTGATCTTACAACAATCATCAACCAAGCTAAACTTAGGATAAACTTATTAATATAGAAGAAACACGAAACTTATTCCTTATGTATATTACACTCTCATTATACAAAACATTTGTTAAGCCTATCTTAAATGTTACAACAATCATCAACCAAGGTAATCATGTTCAAATACCACATTCAAACATCAATGAACCATACCACTCAGGAATTCTGATCATACTATAAACCTGCCCATTCGTATATAAATTTTCTATACACAATAATTGTTTACTCTGGTATCCATGCGTTTGCAACTAACCCAAAAGGGCAATACCATTAAAAAGCCCTATTGTTCAATAAGCCTTCAAAGCAAGACTCCTTTACTAAATAAATCTGTGTGCTTAGGATCATACATTTAGATCATAAATGTTTTTTGTTCTAACTACCTAAATAACCAAAATATCACAATATCTAGTCAATTTAATTAACTATACCAAAGTAAACAACATGCAATATAGATCAGATACCATTTTCTAACTTATAATCATTAAGTTGTTTAGATCATCATTATTAAACAAACCTTCATCAAAAGAAACTTGAAAAAACATAGACTAAGATGTGTGGATGTCGATCAAATCATAACATGCAACTAATAATAATAAAGAATATACCAATTATAGTTGATGATCATATACAAATGTATAGTTATGATCTTCTAAAAGTACGCATCAAAAGAAAGATGAAAAAAATAGTCAACTAACCGTTCGTCTCTTCAATCCACAAAGCACAAAGTGATAAATGGAAGTGAATGGTTGAGAAGATTGAGTGTCTAAATATAATAAAAGGTAATAATGATTTTGTTTTATGATATGCACCCTATATTAACTCCTATATGTTGCATGTAAAATAATAGATCATATAAGGTATTTTTTTTTTAATTCATACCAATTTTAGTTGTAACAGATTAATGATTTGTATGGGCTTCTTTAAAGATACAAATTCAGTAGATATATTTTTTGTTTGTTGATGAAGAACAAAAAGTTACCTATACAATATGATCATTCCAATATTCAAGATGAAAATGTTAATCCTAATACATGGCCGATTATGTTAACGGATCTCTATGTATTAGAGAAAATCATTCCAAGAAGGATAGCTCTTCTAACAATGTTGTTTCATCGAATATATTGTATACTAACCCACATGTTTTAGTCCATGGTAATTTTTGTGTTATTTGGTTTATTTCCTATTTATGATAAAGTGGAGTATTATGTAATACATGATATATTTTATATGGTGTATAAGCATATCATCATGACACAAGAAACAAGAGAAAGTCTCTTATCGTAGATAAAACATTAAATGGTAATGTTTTATCATTTAATGATTTACCATACACGCAATTGATGAATTATGCCAAGCGTAAACAAGTATCCTTCTTAACCCATTATGACGAGGCTTTGCCATTTTCTGGAATAAATATTATCATGGTGGAAAATCAAACACCATATTGTAATACTCAAGTAGCATGTAAGTTATATACATCATTTGTTATATTCCTAATGAAATAATATACTAGTATCTAATATTGTTAAACTAGATTCAAGGTCCGCCCGTTGGGCGGCGAGTTTTAAGGTATTATTAGAAAAAACATTGGCATTTTGATACTTGTTGGCTATTGTGTTTTATTGTTTGAACTATTGGCTATAATTTACATAAGTTATGGTTGATTTGAATTAGTTCAAATTTAGTAGATAACTTTGGAAATGATTTTATCATCAAAACTGATTATAAAAAAAAGGAATGTTTGAAAAATATGTCAAAAAGATTTTCGGTTTTATGTTTGAACATTAATGTTTTCAAAAAAGTTCCTATAATTTTGTACATTAATAATTTTCGGTTAAGACTTTATGTAATTACCTCGTTGACTCAATTAATGAGATGGTGAAGACAGGTACGTGTCAAAAAGAGTTTTGTTTAAATTCTTTCAACATTAATGTTGTTCAAACTTTCCTATATTTTTTAACATTAATGATTTTCGGTTAAGAGTTCTGCATTAATGATTTTCGTTAATTACTGGGAGGGTTTTGTTATATGTTTTCAGCCGTTGATTATTTTTGTTTTTACACGTGTCATTCTCTAGATTATTTGGGTCAAGATTAGTTTTTCAAAAGCGTGTTTTATATAGGTTATAGATTTTTAACATTAATGATTTTTGGTTAAGAGTTCTGCATTAATGATTTTCGTTAATTACTGGGAGGGTTTTGTTATATGTTTTCAGCCGTTGATAATTTTTGTTTTTACACGTGTCATTCTCTAGATTATTTCGGTCAAGATTAGTTTTTCAAAAGCGTGTTTTATATAGGTTATAGATAGATACTTAGTTATGGTATTCAATATGGTTGACTAGATATGTTAGGAAAATATTGTAAACCATAATGGACTTCTTGGTGTATAAAAGAAGGTCCAGGGTGTAGAGTTAGATAATAGAATTACAATCCATACAAGTTTAGTGAGTCATATAGAAATATGTAACCTAAGCAGATTCAAGTTATAATACAAAAGTGTGAGTTTGATATAAGATCTCGTGTGTTTTCTTAATATTGTTCTTCTTAGCATCATTGATTAGTTTCTGCATAATCAATAGTGTTCAATTAGTGTTTCATTATTGTTGCTCTAGATTCATCTAAAGTAACAAACCCTTTGCAAGCTAAAGGTTCTAGATCTATTCAAAAAGGGATCCAACAAGTGGTATCAGAGCTTGTGTGGAAACTCTGAATAAAAACTCTTCTAAAGAACTTTCATAGTGAAAAGGAAAAACATAACAGAGCCAAACTAGAAATTCAGGGTTATGAGTTAGCCTTAGAGTCTCTAGAATCTAGGATACTTGGAC
>BQNB010176238.1:0-13081 GCA_026074375.1 Tanacetum coccineum
ATTTTAAAGAAATTTGATCTTCATAAAAGTAACCCTGTTGACACTCCCATGGTGGAGCGAACAAAACTGGATGAGGACCTCTCAGGGATCTCTGTTGACCAGACCCAATATCGCAGTATGATTGGATCCCTGATGTATCTCACAACCAGTAGACCTGACCTAGTTTTTGTTGTGTGCATGTGTGCTAGATATCAATCTAAGCCCACTAAAGGCACCTTGAAGCAGTTAAACGGGTCTTTTGGTATCTCCAAGGAACCATACATATGGGTCTTTGGTATCCGAAAGACACCGCCATGATACTAACATCATACGCAGACGCAGATCATGTAGGTTGTCAAGACACTCGAAGAAGTACATCTGGCAGTGCTCAGTTCCTTGGTGATAAGTTAGTAAGCTGGTCATTAAAGAAGCAAACTAGCACGTCCATATCATCTACAGAGGCTAAATACATCGCGATGTCTGGATGATGTGCCCAAATCCTATGGATGCGGTCTCAATTATCGGATTATGGCTTTGCATACAATCGCATCCCTCTGTATTGTGACAACAAGAGTGCCATAGCTCTCTGCTGCAACAATGTCCAGCACTCCAGGTCTAAACACATCGACATCCGACATTACTTCATTAGAGAACAAGTGGAAAAGGGAGTGGTTGAGTTGTATTTCATGAGGACAAAGTATCAACTGGCGGATATATTCACTAAGGCACTGCCCAGAGAATGATTCGAATTCATTCTCCTACGGCTTGGCATAAAGAGTATGAAGCCAGAGACACTCAAACGTCTTCAGGATGATCAGGATGAGTAACGGATTTGCTTCAAGTATCCTATGTAAATATGTACATATTCCTACTCAAAAAGAAAATACAAAAATATAAAACCAACAAAAATCCATAAAAATCAAAAAATAGAAAATACCAAAAACAGTTTAAACTCTTCAAGACATGTCTTTTGTTTATCGATAACATTTACGGTCCTAGAAATGTCATTCAATAATGACACGGGTCTTTAAATAAAGCTCGAACAGAAGTTTAAACTTTTCAAAACATGTCTTTATGGCTTGCAATTATTTTTGATAGGCAACCCGGTCTTCAAAATAAGGAAAGCTCGTCGCCTAAAAGACGGCTGTTCCTAACAACGGGTGATTAAGTTCTCCCGGGCATGGATTACTTTATATCCATGCAACTCCGATCTGATGTACGCTTCAGTGCATTATTTCTTGATCAAGAAGAGAAGTCTTCTTTTTATCCAAATGATTTTCCGTCTATGACTCTTCAGAAAATTATTTGTGTTTTTCATGGTGGAAAAGTTTTGTTTGAAAATCAATCGGACTTGAAGTTCTCAAAAATTTGACACTCAATCAACGACTACAGCTCTTTAAATAGAAAACGGGTCATTGATTGAGGGGGAGAGTAGCTTTTCAAATTTATGACATCTAACGGGCATTTTTATGCATCATTTTGAGGGGGGTTAAACGTGTGTTAACTCAAAAGGCCAAAAGTGTCAATTATATGCAAGTATAGGGTCTTATGTGCTATTTGCTACTTGTCTCCTAGACTCATAAAATGTAAAGGACCATTTGTGCCAATTATGTATCTCAAATTTCCTCTCAGTAATATACATACCTTAAATAGATAAGAATATTGAAAGAGAGGGGCTAAATATGTTAATAGCTAAAAGTTGTATGCTAGTATTAATACTCTTTGCGTTTTGACCTGGTCAAAGTAACCAAAAATCAGTCAAACCCTCTTTTCTTTTTCTCTCTCATACTTAAAACTCAACATCCTTTGCGATTTGTCTAATTTGTGCCCATTTATGTGATTTCTCGCTTAGGTAATGCTTGATTATTACTCGTTATCATCCATGTATGCACTATCTATAAAATCATGGCCTGAAACTCAATAAATCGTATGTTTTTGTAGATTTTCGTGCTTTACCTTCTTCTAAATCTTGGTGAGTGCTTGTAGATGTGTTTTGTTTGCTAGGGTAGCTTTAGAATTTATTATTGATGCAAAATAAATGCCTGATATGTTTCCCCAATAGCGTCTTTAGGATCCTTGTGATTTTCGAATAAGGTTTGACTTTGTCAGTCAAAATCATTATCGTATGATGTTTGAAATGGCCATTTGTTGTTGGTATGGTTGTTAGAAGGTATTATTGATTGTATTATAATGATCTGATTAAGCCATAGATGCCTTAAGTTGTAATTGGAATCTGCGTTTTTTTAGGTATGCCTGATTGCGTTTTGGCTTGAAGTTCTTGGTTGCGTTTTGCTTTAAGTGTTCTAGATTGCGTTTTGCCTAAGTGTTCTTGATTGCGTTTTGTATAAAGTGCTTGATTGCGTTTTGTGTGGAATCCCTCTATTGCGTTTTGCCTTATACATGCCTTTGCGTTTTGCCTGATACATGCCCTTGCGTTTTGCCTAATATATGTCTTTGCGTTTTGAGGTTTAATATGCTCTTGCGTCTTGTTTGTAATATTGTGCAAAGCAGGACAAAACGGAATCAATTGCGTTTTGTGATTAAAGACTCTCATTAGTTCAAATGTAGGACCCACCTTTTCAATTTTTTTCAAAAATGTTGCGTTTTGATTATATTTGAATAAAATTTTCTTGCGTTTTGTCCAAATTGCATTTTGCCTGATTGCTAGTTGCCTATAAGGTCTTGCCTTTACGTTTTGTCTATTTTTTTTATTAAAATATTCTTTGCGTCTTGGGTGTTGCATTTTGTCTGCACTGCGTTTTACCTATTGCATTTTGTTTATTCTAATACAAATTGGTCTCTGCGTTTTGGCTTTTGCATACTCTGCATTTTGTGTGATGTGTTTTTCCCAGCTGCGTTTTGTCATGTCATCTGAGTTTTGGTCATTGTGTATCGGTCACTAAGTTTTGTCTCCACTGTCATGAGTTGACTTTCGTCGACTTAAGTGTTGTACATCTTAGTTGACTATCACTTCAATATGATCAATGTGTCTATTTGGACATGGACTTATGTCTATGACTGTCTAACCCTTGAGCATGTGCTCTTATCTAACATCACCTTTCTGTATATATGTCTTCGTTGATGGATGTGTGTAGTTACAATAGCTGATGCAAATATCAATGCTCCTGAGGTTCCAGTTACTGCTGATTCTCCACCTACTCGTTCAGATGAGCAAATCTTGCCTCGTAACAAATGGGTTCCAGTGGGAAAAAGCAATTGTTTCTTGGATGTGGAAAGAACTCAAGCCAATCCCATATTAAAGATTGCAGTGGACATCTTGAAGAACACTAACTTCTTCAAAGCTTTCACCGCTTCCTCTACCATTCCAACCATTTACATCCAACAGTTCTGGGACACCATCAGATTTGACAAAGACAAAGGATACAGTTGTCAGCTGGATGAACAACGCTTCTATCTCACTAAATCTACTCTAAG
This sequence comes from Tanacetum coccineum, assembly GCA_026074375.1. Lineage (NCBI taxonomy): Eukaryota > Viridiplantae > Streptophyta > Magnoliopsida > Asterales > Asteraceae > Tanacetum > Tanacetum coccineum. Next base: position 3,415 of record BQNB010176238.1, read on the forward strand.
GGAAGCACTTTAATTACCCCAAGACAACAACAATTTCACACATCCACCCAATTCTAACACTATAATCTCCTTTGTCAACGATCTGGGTTACCCAAATGTTGTCAGAACCTTATCTGGAGTCGTAACAAATGACATGTACCAGCCATGGAGGGCACTCGCGACTATCATCAATCTTTGCCTTATGGGAAAAACTTTAGCATTTGAAAGACTGAGAGCTCTAGTGTTGCAGATATTGTGGGGTGTTGTCAACAGGGCAAACATCGATTATGCTAAAAGGATATGGGAAGAATTTACTCAGTGTATCCACTCATTTATAGAGGACAGGATAAATCTGGCTTTTTACACGGAGGGAAAGAAGAAAGTTAATCCACTTGTGATTCCGGGTGTTCGTTTTACTAAGCTGATCATCAATCACCTCCAGAGTAAACACAAGTTCCATAAAAGACCAGGTTCTCCACTCCACCTGCCTTATGAGGAGTCTGCTTTGGGATACCTGAAGTTATCATTCAAGAACACCAAAAGAGTAAGATTTGGGATGGCAATTCCGGATACACTTATCTTTAAGGATATCCGATATGCTCCCTATTACTCCGAATATGTGGCAAAGGTGACTAAGTATCAGCGTTATCTCGCTAGAGAAGTAGTTAGTGACGATGAAGCACCGGCTCCCAAACTAGCAAAGGGGGCAAAACCCAAAACACCCAGGAAACCAAAACCGCAATCTACTTCATCACAACCACACAAACCTAAACCAACACCTGCTAAGCCTTAGGAAAAGAAAAGAAAGCTGGTTATGGAAACCACTGAAGCACCATCTCCAGCCAAACGATCAAAAGCTGGTAAGGTAGTGAAGAAGCGAACTCTTAAGAGCTCTCAATAGTTGGTAGATGAGTTCGTAGATGAAGGTGTTCCGGCGGATGAACCCAGGTTTGAAGATGAAGAGGCTGATATTATGCAAAAGGTTATGGAAGAAAGCTTAGGATGCTTACCCAGCACCTCGGGGTCCACTTCCACCGGTGGTGATCAGAGAACCCGAACCTGGAAAATTTCAACCACTTCCAGAGGTACAAGGAAAGGGGAAAAAGAAAGTCGGTGAGGAACAAGCTACTCGGGTTCTACTCAACCTTTAAACTCCAAAGAAAAAGAACCTTGCTGAACAGTTCATCTTTCAGAACCGGAGGGATCTACCTATGAAGCATTACAGAAATCTATTCTTCGTGATGAAAGTGAGCAATTTGATGCTGACAAGGCTGAGGAGCGTAAAAAGATGAAGAGTAAGCAGGATTCACCGAAAACCCCACCTGGGTCACCTCCTCCACCACCTCTTCCTCCACCACCGTCTGGTGTATCAGGGGCTTCTGGTACAACTAGAGCCTCTGATTCTGCTCAAGATCCTATTTCACCACCATAGTCTCCAACAACTAATCCAGATGATCAGTCTCCAGGCTTAGCTGCTCTGGGCTCGTCCAAGACAGCCGCTACTACTGCATACACAGCCTGGACAACGACCACCTCCAGATTCGAGCCCTCTGCCTCATCTATTCCCGAAGACGTATTTATGCATGAAGAGTCAGACTTTGAAGCTCAGGATATGGTGTCTGATGATGAAGATATCGGCAGTAGGCACATTCCCAGAGTTAATCTGAATCAGGATTGGTTTAAGCCTTTTTCCGAAGACGAAAGACCTGCGACTCCTGAACCTGCTTGGTCCATTCCCTCATCAAGTCTACCTGTCCCCATCCACAACTGGGCATCTGCGTTAGCCTCCAGCTACGTACCTCCACCGGAGAACTCTCTGCTTTTACAGACCGGTGATATTAGAGTGTTTATTGATTGGTTCTGCAAGAAGCAAGGAATCACAGAGCTCACACCGGAACACTTGGAAGGTCCTGCATATGAAGTTGTCAAAGCCTTCCATCCTGACGTGATTCATCTCCAATTTCAGATGGAGGAATGTCACAAGCTTCTGACCAATCAAGTAGACGACAGACTTCTCAGGTATAACGTCAGCAGACCACTCCCATTGGGTGGTCCTCCAGGTCAAGTCACGATTCAGACAGAGTTCTTCTTCAACAGAGACTTGGATTATCTACGATTTGGCAGCAAGGGTGACAGACTTGCGTTGTCAATCACAAAGATGAAAGCTGCTTATTATCCTGATGTCGGGCTAGAACAGATGGTTCCAGATCAGATGTGGATCGAAGAAGAGTGCATGTATGACATTTCTGCAACTTATGGTATCTCCCACTGGTGGTTCAAGAGACAGAAATTCTACATCGACCGACACTCAGCAGAAACCAACCGAAGAGCTATTGTCAGGACTCACATGAGAATCCTAAGTGTCGTCAGCATTGATGTCTTTTCGATTTACGGGTACGATTACATGAAACAGATAGTCCTTCGAAGAGCAGATAATCAGGAATATACTATTGCTGAAAATGACTTCAAGGATCTGTACCCGAGTGACTTTGAAGACTTGTACTTGTTGAATCTTCAAAGTCACATGAACCACCTACCGCCAAGGGACAAGAAGATTCTCTCTACTGCTGTTAACTTATAGATCAAGAATTTGGTTATCAGACAACGGGTAGAAGACTTCCAACTCGGCATCGAGAGTTACCAAACTCAGCTGAACCTCACCAAACCTCGCTGGGAAGCTACAGGGCTCGAGTTCATGCCACACACAAGATTCTTGACTCCCCACATCCTGAGGTATTCCAGACAAGTATTGGAATTCAGATGATCATGGCGCTTCCACGAGATCCAACAAGTTCATAGTGATGGGGACTCTACAACAAATTAAAGTAGCATAGACTATCGGGTCCAAGGAATTCAGAGTAAAACAAGAGTCAATTCGGGTTTGAATACCAGGGTTCCTGGACCACAAATGATGTGATCAAGAGGCAAGCATTCAAATGTTTGTCTATTCAGAAAGGTCTAAAGGTCAGAAGAATCTTCTGGAACTTGGAGAGCTTTGTTGGTGGAAGGATACGAGAAGGAGACTACAGACTTCTTCAGAGAACAGAATGATGATGTCTTCTCTGTAACTTTTAGTACTTCTTGTGTATCCTTTAAGAAATGATGAAGACTTGTACTTGTTGAATCTTTAAGGTCACCTGAACCACCTACCGCCAAGGGACAAGAAGATTCTCTCTACTGCTGTCAACTTATGGATCAAGAATCTGGTTATCAGACAAGGGTAGAAGACTTCCAACTCGGCATCGAGAGTTACCAAACTCAGCTAAACCTCACCAAACCTCGCTGGGAAGCTACAGGGCTCGAGTTCATGCACGACTACAAGATTCTTTACTCCCCACTATCCGTGGTGTTTCAGAGACAAGTTATGGAAATGCAGATGATCATTGCGCTATCAACACGAGATCCCACAAGTTCAGTTATGGGACATCTACAAACAAATTAATGAAGCTTTAGACTATTGGGTCAAGGAATTCCCCCCCCCCCCCCACCCCCCCCCCCCCCCCCCGGCCCCCCCCCCCCCCCCCCCCCCCCACCCCCCCAGTGTTGTAACACCCACCCCCCCCCCCCCCCCCCCCCCCCCCTCACCCCCCCCCCCCCCCCCCCCCCCCCCCCCCCCCCCCCCCCCCCCCCCCCCCCCCCTTCAAGTTAACAAAGTTAATCCGGGGTTGAATACCAGGTTCTGGACCACGAATGATGTGATCAAGAGCAAGCAGTTTATGTTTTCTATTCAGAAGAGGCTAAAGCTCAGAAGAATCTTCTGGAACTTGGAGAGCTTTGTTGGTGGAAGAATACGAGAAGGAGACTACAGACATCTTCAGAGAACAAAATGATGATATCTTCTCTGTAACTTTTAGTACTTCTTGTGTGGTATCATTGTAGCATATTGTTAATATTGTACATTATTAGTAGTGATTTGCAAGGTGACTCTAATAGACCCTCAGTTATTGAGGGGGAGTTGTTCCTTTATCAATATACACTTAATCAGACCACATTTTCTCCCAATTTTTCTAACTCATTTAAATCAATTGAGATCCAAAATCTCAACGGGTTTGAAATTTTTGATCGGGGGAGACAATGTGATTTAAATAAGCAAATCTGATAACAACGTGATCTTTTAAACTCATTAATATGCTTTCCCATATGTGCTAAACTCTTTTAAATATCGATGCACATATTGAGGGGGAGCAAATGGTGTATGATGGCAATTGTGGAAATACCAAAGACCGACCCTGTAATTACTTTATCAGAGTTATAAGGATGGTAAGGTTAGGTATTAGTTCCCATGATCCCGCCAGAGCCAGAGGGATCTACCCAGGGACAATCCACTAGTTACTGTAGAAGTCCTTAGGTATGATTTACAAAAGGAGAAATGTGTGATTAAGGGAATAGTGCAGACTGAGATGGAGCTAGTACTTGAACATACCCAACAAGGTACTAGTAATGAAGTCTCGGTAATCACTGAAGGGTTGAAGAACTAAAAAGAAATGTTAAGATAAATGATGAAAAGAAAGCAACCCTCCTTGAACATTAGGCAGAAACTGGGTTAATTCATATGCTGTCAGAATCACATGGTTGATTGCTGACATTGAAGACAAGTATCATGGACCCAGTGATACGATGCACAACCCTTCCTAGCCACTCAGAATCTCTCAAAAGATTTATGTCTCAATTGTCACGGAGACTTAACACGTAATCTACTGACTTTCTCACTCTGAGTTAGTCGGTATTGAAAAGGTAGCAGTCAGTTCTGGCCTCCGCTCACTTAAAATCAAAACGCACTATTGAGTCTAGAGCCAAGAGATCATCAATTAATCTTGTTAGAACACAATTCAAATATACTTGTTTCTCACACACTGTAAAAACAAGATATGTATAATCAGAGCCCTATGCATCATCCTTGTGATGTTGCCAGAACATCCGAGTGATACTTATGTATTACACAATGAAGATGGAAATCCTGCTTGGCCAAACAATCAAACAAGCACATGGTAGGTGACTTAATTGATACTTAATCTCGTCAAACATATGACACAAAGATAACTAATCGTGTCTAAGATTTTTTTGAATTGACAGTTTCCGAACTAGATAACTGCTTAAAACTCTCGATATGTCACAAAAATCAATTTCTCATGTGACACATCGATAGATTTTCAAATTAATTTTCCCCTTCAATCGGTAAGATAGTAACTAACCGATTCACTCTTATCGTGTTGTCTGCTTTGAGATGTTCTGATTAAGAGAACAGACGAAGATAAGGTGATTCTGATTTGTATGCATAGAATGATCTGAAACTTATGGAGGAAATCCTGTCCAAGGAGGATTTCCTTCTTAAGATTGAATCTACCTGATCATAGGTCGGTCCTCACGGATTTAAAGGTTACTCCAACCAAACACGGGCAAATGACAAAGCCATATTTGTCCCACACCTTATTGCTAACTGTTTCATTACAGGTACATATAAAGATGGAGATGACGTCAACCTGTTCTAGCAGAATCAAGTTCATAGCCACATGCTCATACTCAAGACTCAATGACTTTACAACAATCAAGAAAGGGATGACCTAATCATATTTGCCTCGACCGACCCTAAATCATGTGACATATTTTCCAATGAGATGAGTTCAAAATTTTAAATGTCAATGATATGACAAATGTCCCTTTTCCTAAGATTACAAGTTTTGCAAAGTCTTGGAGGCATTTTTATTAATTAATCAAAATTTGCTTTAGAAATTTTAAAGAAATTTGGGATAGATTCGTGTGACCCTGTAGATACACCAATGGTGGATCAATTAAAATTAGATTAGGACCCCTTAGGGATTACAGTTGACCAGACTCGCTTTTGTAGTATGGTCGGCTCCCTAATGTACCTCACTGCCAGCAGACCCGACCTTGTATTCGCTGTGTGCATGTGTGCTAGGTATCAGGCATCGCCTACCAAAAATCACTTTAAAGCACTTAAGCGGGTCTTTCAGTATCTCAGAGGAACCGTTAATTGGGGAATTTAGTATCCGAAAGACACCGTTATGGCACTAATGGCCTATGCAAATGTGGACCATGCAGGTTGTCGAGATACACGAAAAAGTACGTCAGGAAGTACTCAGTTCATTGGAGATAAATTAGTCAGCTAGTCCTCAAAGAAGCAGAAAAGCACTGCGATCTCAACCACATAGGCTGAATACATTGCCATGTCTGGCTGCTGCGCTTAGATACTTTGGATGAGGTCACAGCTTTCAGACTACGGTTTTACATTTAATAAGGTTCCCTTGTATTGTGATAACCGAAGTGCTATTGCTCTCTGCTGCAATAATGTCTAGCACTCACGGTCCAAGCACATACTTTACCATTTTATTCGCGAGCAGGTTGAGAAAGGCGTGGTTGAATTGTACTTCATGACGACGGATTATCAGCTTGCGGACATATTTACCAAGGCATTACCAAGAGAGCGGTTTGAATTTCTACTCCCGCGACTTGGTATGAAGAGTACTACTCCGGAAACCCTTAAACTCTTCAGGAAGGAGAAGAGGAGTAAAGGATGGTCATCGTATATCCTATGTATATTTGTATATAATTAAACACAAAAACAAAATACAAAAATATAAAACTTATAAAAACCATAAAAATAAAAAAATAGAAAATACCAAAAATATTTTTCAAGACATGTCTTCTGTAAATCGATAACATTTACGGACCTAGAAATGTCATTCAATAATGACACGGGTCTTTAAATGAAGTTCTAGCGGAAGTTTAAATTGTTTTAAAACATGTCTTCATGGCTTGCAGTTATTTCAGACTGCAACCCGCTTTTCAATTTGAGGAATGCATGTCGCCAAAAAGACAGTTGTTCTTAACAACGGGTAATTAGTTTTTCCCGGGCATGGATTACTTAATATCCGTGCATCCAAGGATTAATGTACGTTTTAGTGCGTTTTTCTTCTTTCGGAAGAGAAGTCTTTTTTTTATAACCAAATAATTTTCTTCTTAATTGATTCTTCAAAAATTATTTGAGTTAATCACGGTGGAAAAAGTGTTGTTAAAAATTCATCAGTTCGGGCTTTTATAATAAAGTTTTCAACTCAAACAACGACTACAACTCTTTCAATAGAAAACGGGTCATTGTTTGAGGGGGAGAGTCATTTATTGCATCAAACGGGCTTCTAATCACATCACACAATTAATGGAAAAGGTTTTGTAGTCATACGGGGTTGTAGTTTGAGGGGGAGTTAATTAATTTTAACTCAAAGGGCCAAAACTGTCATTAGTTAGAAAGTATAGGGACTTATGTGCAATTTGCTACTTGTTTCCTAGATCTTATTAACTACAAGGACTAAAACTGTCATCTTTCGAAATTATTCAACCTTAGAAAACCTTTAAGCCGGAAATAGAAGGAAGTAGAAATCCCAGGGATCAATTTTGCCATTTCCAAAACCCTTGTTATAAAAGGGTGGCGGTTTGACACTTTAATCAAACTTACAATTTCGGTCAAGCATTAATTAACACACACACGCAGTGACGCAAACCTCCACCACCAACTCGCCACCATCAATCTTGATTTCTAGGCTTTTCCGTGCTAAGGTAATGATAATATGTTGTTTTACAACCTTAGATTTATCTGTAAATGAAAGGAATCAATCCAAAATTCATTCAAATGTGTAGAATCTCTAGAAAATAAACTTAGGGTTCCGAAAATTTTAAATGATGTTTGGAATATGTAATTGAGTGGTGGGATAGGTGCGGTTAGGATTAATTATCAACAATCTATGTCTGTTTTGGATTAAATCAAACATATGTGTGGTCCATGGTTGATTTAGTATGCGTTTTTGATCAAAATCGCCATTAGTGTTCACATGTGTGTTTAGGTTGCTGGGATATGTTCATTAAGGTTTGATGATGTTATTTGATTGTCTGTTTGAGATTTCTCTTCAATATATTGCCTGATCTATAAATTTTTGTGTAAGGTTTGACTTTTGAAAGTCAACTAATAGTGTTCGTTGTTGTAACGTGTTTGAGATATGTTGCTTATGCTTAGGAACGTAGTGTATGATATGAATGAATGTCCCGTAGTGCTTAAAATGGTAGTCGAATGCGTTTGCGTTTTATGTTGCTGGTAGAGGTTTGCTATACGTTCTTGATAGCGGTTTGCTATGTTTCTAGATAGCTGTTTGCATGTTCCATAGATAGCAGTTTGGTAGATATTCTTGATAGCGGTTTGATCTGTTTTTGCTTGATAGCGGTTTGATTCATTTGCCAGATAGCGATTTGATATTATGGAATATTTTATTATGAACAGGTAAACCGCTATGAGGTAGCAGTTTAATGAAGATTATTTTTATTATTAAAATAATCTAAACCGCTATTTTAATTTTTTCCTAACTAGTAGCGGTTTGATATATTGATTAAAATAAATATAATATTCATAGCGGTTTGGTAATGGCGGTTTGAATAAAATGAATATAATATTCGTAGCGGTTTGGTCATGGCGGTTTGATTAAAATGAATATAATATTCGTAGCGGTTTGGTCATAGCGATTTGATTAAAATGAATATATTATTCGTATCTGTTTGGTCATAGCGATTTTATTAAATTGAATTAAATATTCCTAGTGGTTTATCTGAACTTTCTCGTGGCGGTTTGTTTAAATCACTTCATAGCGGTTTGCTCATTCCACCTCGCAGCGGTTTGATGTCAAGTAGGTAGCGGTTTGGGCCAAAATTTTAAAGTTTTGGCCCATTAGTCCTAATACCCTCTCAAGGCCTAATCCAAAGGCACAATTACCTAGTTAACTCCCATCCGGGACTTGTTAGCTTGCATGTGCTCATCGGATATCTTTGACTAACGTTGACTTAATCTCATCGTAATCAATCGAAGCATATCAATCATCATGACTAATGTTCTCATCTAACATCAAATATATGTCATGTTTGCCTATCTTTGTTGATATCCTTGTGCATACAATATGGCTAATGAGAATGATCCCGTTCCTGCTCCCTCAAGATGTGATGATCAGATACTTCCATTTATTGCATGGGTGCCCATTTGAAAGAGAAACTTTGTCTTGGATCTTCAAAAGAAGCAAAAGAATCTAATCTTTCAGATCTCTATGGATATTCTGCAAAACACAAACTTTTTTAGAGCATTCACTACCTCAGCCTCTGTTCCTGCTATCTACATTTAACAATTTTAGAATACACTTACATATGAGGCAAAGACTAGAGCTTACAGTTTTCAATTGGATGAAAGCCGGTTCATATTGAACGCTAATCTTCTGAGGGAAGCTTTAGAGATAACACCCATTGATCAAGCTCATCAGTTTGTGTCACCTTCATCGGGTGATGTAATCATGGACTTTGTAAATGAGTTGGGTTATACAGAGGAAATTCACTTTGTGTCAAGAATGGCGGTGAATAACCTGTATCAGCCTTGGAGAGCAATCTTGTCAATGATCAACCAATGTCTCACAGGCAAGACTTCTAGGTTTGATAGGGCCATATATCTAGTTCTTCAGATGCTTTGGGGTATAATTACAAGTATAAATGTTAACTATGCTAAACTTATGTGGGAGGAATTTGTACAAGCTATGCAGACTTTTCTCGTGGATAAGGCCAAGCTGAGTGATAAGTGCTTAATTACACATATCTTTTACCTCTAAAAACGAGCTTAAATGACCAAAAACATACAAAAACTGCCAAA
>BQNB010176240.1:0-13081 GCA_026074375.1 Tanacetum coccineum
CTTTTACTAGCTTATTTTTAGGGCTGCAAAAGCCAATTTGTCTTTTACAAAAACCTTTGAAAAAATCAAAATAGTGTAAACAACCCTTTTCATAAGCCTTTTAAACAGCTTATTTGTGTTTCAAACTCTTTTTTCTTTGATGATTTAGATAGCTTATTGTACAAGCTTTTTAGTTCTATAAGCCTCTAAGCCATAAGGATCCACTTACTAGCTTAAAATTAAGCTAGAAAAGTGCCTTTTAGGGTTGTTTGGTATCTAATTTTGGCCAATAAGCTTATTTGCTTTTCTGAGCTTATTGGATTTGCTTTATTTAGGTTTAGTCCTGCTTATTAGGTTAGTTTTAATCCCTTTTAGCTTAATTAACTTAGGTTAGAGCTTATTTAAGCTTATTATCACTTTTAGCTCAAACAGTTAGCCTTGTAGTTTTTTTTCCAGCTTTTAAGTAGTCTGTTAACCTTTAGAGCTTATTTCTGAGCTTATTTTTAAGTTTTATAAAAAGTCACTTTTTTTAAAGTTGCTTATTTAGCTTATATAAAGCTTTTTCATAATTTTTTTTGCAAAAATAAAAACATTGGGAAAGTGGGAAGCCATGGGTGAGCCAATGCTCGAACCCAAGACCTCAACCACAATCAACCAACATTTTTAACATGCACCACACTACCACCAGCACCAGTAGGGCCATCTGGTCTTTAATTGCACAATTAATTGCTTAACCTCATTTTAGCCCATTAAGCTTAACAGTTTATTTTGCTTATTTCCTGCTTATTTAAATAAGCTGTTTAGCTCATTTTATTTTTCCTAGATTCAGCATTACTCAAAGTACTTTTTATAATTTTTTCAGAATTTTCCCATTTAGTTTACTATTTTTATGCATTTTTTAGATTAAATCAGTTTTTAATTCATAATAAAAAAATATAAAAGTCAAAAAAATATATCTTTTTTAAAATTTTCTTTTATCATTTAGGACTGTTAAAAATTAAATTTGCTTTTGTAAGGTTAAATTTGTAGAATTTAGTTTTTTAAAGAACGGGTTTTGATCCCGTTAACGTTTTTTTTTCGTGCTTTAACTTAAATTGCTTTCGTTTTAGGGTTTCTTTTATTTGTTTTTGCACTTTAATTGTAGAAATAGAAAACCCAGACCAAATATTGATCATTTAAGCATTGTTCCACAAACGTTACTCGGTTTTCAATTCACGCCTCGTCGGGAAACGACCCAGGAAGGTTTTTTAGGGTTTTGCTTTGGATAAAAGTAAAATATCTTTTAAAAAGCCTCTTAGAATTTCATTGATTGATAATTTTAATTATCCTCTTATTATTATATATTTATATTTATTATATATATATTATATAGTAAAAGGTGATTGATTTTATACGTGTCAGTGTATAAAAGGAGATCATAGGTTATGGTTATTGACACACATATTCACACACAGTCATACGTTTTGATATATAGCTTCAAGGTTGTAGACCCTAGTACTACACAGAGTACTCGTATTATTGATAATATTAATATTGAAGCTTTTCAGTAATATCATTGTTCATACATTGTTCATACAATTTACTGTTTCATTTATATTATTCTAAGTATTAAAGAGAAGATTCCGCACTCTTTAGTATACACAAAGTTTCTACCATAGTTGTTTTGGATTTATCTAAAATAACTTAACCTTTACAAGCTAAAGAATCGATCTTAAGTTGGGATCATCAAGTGGTATCAGAGATTGTGTTCTGAAACTTTGATCTAGACGAAACTAACAAGAAGAACTCTTTACTCACAAGGAAGAGACGGATCTAGAATTTGCACAAACTAATACTACTGCAAACTTACCCATTCTCAAACAGGGTGAATATGATATGTGAAGGCTAAGGATTGAGCAATACTTTCAAGTACAAGACTATGCTCTATGGGATGTCATAGAAAATGGAAACTCATTCAAACCAGTAGCTCAAACAACAACAAATACTGATGGTACCTCAACTTCACTAATACCAGGTCCTATAACTACTGAAGAAAAGACTCAAAAGAATAATGATGTGAAGACAATAAGTATGTTACTGATGGCACTTCCTAATGAACATCTAATGACATTTAATTAGTACAAGGATGCTAAGACTTTGTTTGCTGCTATACAAACAAGATTTGGTGGTAATGAAGCCACAAAGAAGACTCAGAAGACTCTTCTGAAGCAAATGTATGAGAATTTTAGTGCTACAAGCACAGAGTCTCTTGACTCTATTTTTAACAGGATTTAAGAGATTGTAAGTCAACTGGCTATCCTGGGTGAAAACATTTCACAAGAAGATCTCAATTTGAAAATTTTGAGAAGTCTGCCTTCTGAGTGGAATACTCATGTTGTGGTCTAGAGGAATAAACCTGATCTAGACACAATGAGCTTTGATGATCTCTACAACAATTTCAAGATTGTTGAACAAGAGGTTAAATGAACTACAAGCTCAAACTCAAGCTCAAGTTCTTAGAATATGGCTTTTGTGTCATCCCCTAGCAGTACTAATGAAGTTAATACTGCTTATAGAGTTAGTACTGCTAACACTCAAGTCAGCCCTGCTAGCACTCAAGTTAGCACTGCCAGTACTCAAGTTAGTACTGCTAACTTAAGTGATGACATTGTTTATGCATTTTTTGCCAGTCAACCAAACGGGTCTTAACTTGTATATGAGGACCTTGAACAAATCCATGAAGATAACATAGAAGAGATAGATTTGAAGTGGTAGTTAGCATTATTGAGTATGAGGACAAGAAGGTTTTTCCAGAAAACTAGTAGAAAGATCACTATCAATGGAAGTGACACAACTGGCTATGACAAGTTCAAGGTGGAGTGTTTCAACTGCCACAAGATGAGATACTTTGCAAGGGAATGTAGAGGACCTAGGAACCAAGATAACATGAACAGGAATCAAGACAGCTCTAGAAGGACTGTAAATGTGGAAGAAACTTCTTCTAAAGCCATGGTGACTATTGATGGAGCTGGTTTTGACTGGAGCTATATGGCAGATGAAGAAGTCCCTACAAACATAGCTCTTATGGCTTTTTTAGACTCTGAGGTACATAATGACAAAACTTGTTCTAAAACCTGTCTAAAAAGCTTTGAAACTCTTAAAACTCAACTTGATGATTTAAGAATAGAGTTTAACAAATCTGAGTTCAATTTAGCTACTTATAAAAGAGGGTTAACATATGTAGAAGAGAAACTTGATTTTTACAAAAAGAATAAGGTTATTTTTTATGAGCAACTTATTGTTCTTAAAAGAGATATCTCATATAAAGACTCAGAAATTAGCATGCTTAAAAGCGAGTTAGAAAAGCTTAAGCAAGAAAAAGAATGCAATCAACTTAAAATTGAAAATTTTGATAATGTTTTAAGAGTCTAGACAAATTAATAGGGAATTAGATACCTGATAAAAGTAGAAAGGATGTGGGGTTTGCAAGCTATAATGTTGTTCCACCTCCCCTACAGGGTTATTTTCACCTCCAAAGTTTGATTTCTCCAACTCTGGTCTAGAGGAGTTCCAATAGCCTAAGTTTGAAGGCTATGGACCTAAGACTAGTAAGAGTGTTAGTGAAGATATTTCCAATGAGGTTAAGGAATCTCCTGATGCCCCATTGGTTAAGGAGTTGGTGTCAGATGATAAATTAGAGAAGAAAACTATTTTTCCTACTGTTGCTAAGATATAATTTGTCATACCTAAACAACAAGAAAAACCAGTTAGGAAACCAGTTAAGTATGCTGAAATGTATAGGTCACAAAGTCCTAGGGGAAAGCAAAGAAACTGGAATAATCAGAAGTCCCAACAGCTAGGAAGTGACTTTGTGATGTACAATAAAGCTTGTTTTGTCTGTGAAAGTTTTAACCATGTGCAGGCTAACTGCAATTACCATCAAAGGGAAAGGGTGGTATCTGAGAATAATTATACAAGGGTGAATTACAATTATTTTGCTAAAAAGGCTCACCCTAGTGCTCATAGGAACATGGTTCCAAAAGCAGTTTTAATGAAAACTCAAACATCACAACCAAGGTGCCACTCATAGCACCCAAGAACTAAAGAAACTACAATGTTGTTCCTCTCTAAAACCAGCCCAATTCCACTCTTCTCCCAACAACCTTCAGCTTTCCATGCACTCATCCAGTCACACCCCCCCCTTACACAAATCTATATCCTATTCCCCCATACCCCAATAAACGTAAAAACCTCCCCCCACGCCTCAGAGTCCCTTTAGTCCTAACACACCAACATAACCACATTAACTAACATAAATATAGATCCAAGAGTTTAAATAAAACAGCTAATGGGGAAAATTTATACAGCTATGACAAAAGCATTTAAAAACTGCTAGGGCCAAATTCACAGTAGATAATTTTGTTTATTAAGAACCTTTAGCATGTTGGTATTCAGGAGACTAACCAAACATAATTGTTCATCAAGTACTTGAAGAGAACATAATTATGATTGATGGCAACAGGCATATCCAAGTCAGTGAAGGCTTGGGTCCCCAAAGGGAAACAATTTCCTTATTTGATGTGTGACATGGTCATCCACAAAATAAGATAAAAGGCTTATGTTGAAAGTGATGCTCAAGAGGCAACATGACATGTGAACAAGTCCTATACCTCAGACTTCAAGGAATTTGATGGAGGATTGGTTACCTTTAGGGGAATCCAAAGGAGGGAAAATTACAGGTAAAGGAACACTTAAACTGGTAAGCTTGTTTTTGAGGATGTGTACTTTTTTCAATGGAGTTACAATTTTAACCTTTTTAGTGTTTCTAGATGTGTGACAAAAAGAACAGTTGTTTCTTTTTAACTGACACTTGTATGTATTGTTCTGTCTCCTTGACTTTAACATTTAGCTCTGAAAGTCGGTTTACTAAAAGTTCCTATAAAGAACAATATGTGCAGTGTTTATATGAAGAATATTATTCTAAAGAGAGTTAACTTGACTTGTTGCAGATGCCACACTTTGAAAGAATTCAATGCATGTATAGGATGCTAGGACCAATTAAATTTTAAAACTATAAAATAAACATTTATAGAAAATCTTGTGAGAGGTTTACTTACAAAACATTTTGAAAATGACCAAACTTGTGTTGCTTGCCTTAAGGGAAAGCAATACAAAGCCTCTTGTAAGTCCAAGATACAGAACTCTATTACTCAGCCTTTATTCATGTTGCATATGGACTTGTTTGGTCCAACTTTTGTGAGCAGCTTAATGAATAAGAAATATTATGTTGTTGTCACTAATGATTATAGCAGATTTACTTGGGTTTTCTTTTTAGCATCTAAGGATGAGACTAGTGGCATTCTTAAGATTTTTATAACTGAGATAGAAAATCTAGTTGATAAGAAAGTAAAGATTATCATATGTGACAATGGAACAGAGTTTAAAAATAGAGTTATGAGTGAGTTTTGGGAAAAGAAAGGAATTAAGAGGGAATTCAGTATAGCCAGAACTCCTCAGCAAAATGGTGTTGCTGAGAGGAGAAATAGAACACTAATTGAGGCTGCTAGAACCATGTTAACTGACTCTAAGTTACCTACTAAATTTTGGGCTGAAGCAGTTAATACTTCTTGCTATGTGTTGAATAGGGTATTAGTAGTTAAGCCTCACAACAAGACCCTTTATTAACAATTTAAGTATAACACCTGCCAAGTCTTCATGAGAACCATTTGGGTGTCATTGAATATGTAAGGCTTTTAGGTATACAACATTAGAACTAAGAAAAGTAGAAGAAAACTTGCATATAAATGTTCATGGAGGAAAAGCCTATGAATTGCAGTTGGATGTCCAAAGAGGCTGATTGGATATTGAGTATAAACAAAATCATGAAATATGAGCAAGATGTTGCACGGTACAAACTCTAAAGATTTATTGTAGTTACAGAAGAAAGGTTTATGCATACAGTTTTATGCAATGAGACAGGATCTATCTAAGACTATACATTGAAGCCACTGTGGAAAGACCAGTTCACTATTTGAATCTTCTGCAAAGAACTGCTAGTAATGATGAACCACAACCTTCTTAGTTATGTGGAAAGAAGGATGATGGAAGGTAGTAAGTAAGAAAGTAGAATTAATGAACAAGGAGACCTAAAAACAGTCTCAATGATATAAATACTGTTTGGGCCAAGTCTTAATACTGCCAAGTTTCAATTCAATACTGATCATGCCTTCACTTGAAAGCCAACAACATGCTTATTCTTTGGTGATGAAACAGAAGTGGATATGAGCAACATAAAAATATAACACCCACATAATCAGTTCCCTTCTACACCAAATACAATAATTCATAAAATCATTTCACTAGATCATATTGAATGGTATGTACAGTCTGGTGTACAGACAATAAGAATGACAAAGTCCTACAATGAACAAGGGTTTATTAGTGCTGTTTATGAAGGGAAAACTCATGAAGACCTTCATACTTATCTGTTTGCTTGTTTCCTATCCCAGGAAGAACCCAAAAGGATTGCCAAAGCTCAAGCGATTCAGACTTGGTAAGAATCAAAGCAGGAAGAGCTTCTACAGTTTAAGCTACAAAAAGTTTGGGTACTAGTGGATTTGCCTAAGGGAAAAAGGGCTATTGGTACAAAATGGGTTTTTAGGAACATGAAAGATGAGAGAGGCATAGTGATTCAGAACAAAGCAAGACTGCTTGCACAGGGACATACTCAAGAAGAAGGATGATGAAGTTTTTGCCCTTATAGCAAGAATTGAGGCAATAAGGTTGTTCTTAGCCTATGCTTCCTTTATGGGATTTATGGTGTATCAAATGGATGTGAAGAGTGCTTTCCTTTATGGTAGGATTAAAGAGGAGGTATATGTGTGTCAACCTCTAGGGTTTGAAGATCCTGACTATCCAGACAAAGTCTACAAGGTGGTGAAAGCACTTTATGGTTTGCATCAAGCTCTAAGAGCCTGGTATGAAACCTTGGCCAAATATTTATTGGACAATGGGTTTCACAAAGGAAAGATAGATCAAACCTTGTTTATCAAGAAGCAAAAAGGGGATATTTTACTTGTACAGGTCTATGTTGATGACATTATCTTTGGCTCTACAAAGAAGGAGTTGTGTACTGAGTTTGAGAAACTGATGCATGACAAGTTTCAGATGAGTTCTATGGGAGAACTCACTTTCTTCTTAGGGTTGCAAGTGAAGTAGAAAGAAGATGGGATATTTATCAATCAAGATTAATATGTAGCTAAAATATTAAGGAAGTTTAGTTTCACAGATGTCAGGACAGCTAGCATCCCAATGGATACATAAAAGCTTTTGCTCAAGGACTCAGATGGTGATGATGTTAATGTTCATCTCTACAGGTCAATGATTGGATCATTGATGTATCTTACATCATCTAGACCAGACATTATGTTTGCAGTATGTGCATGTGCCAGATTCCAAGTCACACCTAAGGTTTCACACTTACATGTTGTGAAAAGGATTTTTAGGTACCTAAAAGGCCAACCTAAATTAGGCCTTTGGTATCCTAGAGATTCTTCCTTTGATTTGGTGGCATATTCTGATAGTGACTATGCTGGAGCAAGCTTAGATAGGAAGTCTACAACAGGAGGTTGTCAGTTCCTAGGGTGCAGATTAATATCATGGCAGTGCAAGAAGCAAACTGTGGTTGCCACTTCCTCTACTAAAGCTGAATATGTGGCTGCTGCTAGTTGTTGTGGACAAGTACTCTGGATTCAGAATCAAATGCTGGATTATAGGTATAATTTTATGCATACCATCCATTGATTAATATGTAGACAATACTGTACTATATGGTATAATTAATGAAATCATGTTTTACACTCTAAAACAAAACACATAGAGATTAGACATCATTTTATAAGAGACTGCAATGATAAAAAGTTAATTCAAGTGGTTAAAATACACACAGATAACAATTTTGCAGACTTACTTACAAAAGCCTTAGATGTTGGAAGGTTTCAGTACTTGGTTGCAAGTATTGGAATGCTAAATCCTTAAAGTTTTAATCTCTTTGTGTCTTTGTAATGTTTTGTAAAGGATTAGTATTGTTAGTTGTATCAACTAGTACTACTAAGTATAACTAGTATTGTTAGTTCTACTTAAGACTGCTAGTTAAAACTGTTAGTCAAAATTATTACTGTTAAGAGGAAAATGCTTTGGATTATATTTTCTTGGTTTTGGACTAACACTTACAGGATAAGCAAAGCAGTATGGTTGGATTTGGTAATACCCATTATGGAGTTTGTTAGAGAAAAAGTAAGCTTAGAAGAATTGAGAGAAAATAAAAACAGACAGAGAGAATTGTAAGCAAAAAGAAATGAGAGATGTAGTGAGTTCAAAAACAGAAAGAGAGATGTATGAAACAAAAACAGACACAGAGAGTGAGTTCAAAAACAAAAAGAGAGATGTGTGAAACAAAAACAGACAGAGTGATTCAGTGAGAAAAAGAATTGAGAGATAAAGTGAGAATGAAAAACAAAAAGAGAGCTTGTGAGAATCAAAACTGCTGATGGGAATGCTTTTTTGGAACGAAATTGAGGTTAAAACTAGTAACTCAAAAGTTAGTACTGCTGAGCATTACTTAGTACTGTTAGGCTAAACTTAGTACTGCTAGGCTACCGTTAGTACTGTTTAGGAATATGATTTTTGGCAATTAAATATAGTCGTTTGAGATAATTCTGCCAATTCCTTCACTTATAGGTTTCCTTATTCTGGATAATTCATAATCTTTCTTTAAATCACAAGATTTCTTCAAGATAAATTCAGTCGGTCCAATCAAAACCTCAAGTGCTATCTATTTAATCTCAATTGACTTTTCCAAACACACATACTCTCAAAAACGATCATAACCCAGAACTCTAATAGAACTTCTCTCAATCAACAATGGCGAATTTGGAGTTCTATGACACACACAACTTGGTCGCCTACTTGAAGAAACCAGAGGGAAATAAAGAATTTCACCAAATAGTGGATTTTCTCAATGCTAGTCACATAAGGTATGCTCTTACAGAAAATCCCACTATCTATGTTTCTCTCATCAAACAGTTTTGGCAAACTGCTACTGCCAGAACACTTGATAATGGAGAAATAGAATTAACTGCTACAATAGATGGCAAAGTTAAAATTGTTACTAAGACATCTGTTAGAAGGCATCTCCAATTAGCAGATTTTGATTGTATTAGTTCTTTACCAACTACTGAAATCTTAGAATAACTTTCTTTAATTGGGTATGGGTCAACTTTTGACAAATTGACCTTTCAAAAAGGACACTTTTCTCCTCAATGGAGATTTCTTATTCATACCATCCTACAATGTCTAAGTCTTAAGAAAACCTCTTGGGAACAATTCAGTAGCAATATAGCAACTGCTATTATTTGCTTAGCCACTAATAAGAAATTTAATTTTTCTAAACTGATTTTTGATGGTATGGTGAAAGACTCGGATAGTAAACACAAATTTTTAATGTATCCAAGATTTATTCAAGTGTTTTCGAACAAGCACAAGAGACTGCTTCAACCTCATGCAAGACTTTATATTGCTCCTACCCATACTCAAAAACTTTTTAGCAATATGAAGAGGGTTTCTAAGGGTTATACTGGGGAAAACATTCCATTGTTTCCTGCAATGATTGTTCAGGGCCTAGTTGTTCAGGGTGAAGGACTAACACACCCAGCTGAGTCCCATCACATACCCACCAGTGCTCCAACAACCTCACAACTACTAATTTCACCAACCTTTAAGAGAACAACCAGACAGGAATCTGTAGTTCCTCAGCCTAGATCTCCTACTCAGACCCCTGTAGCAGATAAGGCTGCTTTCACAGGTGTGGATGTCTAATAAGGAGGGGCTACCACTACTTTTACTGGCTTAGCAGCAGGACAGGGCAGTGGTAACATTAATAAGACCCCCACCATGCCCCATGATTCACCTCTCCCAAGAGTTAACACACTTGGAAGTGATGAGGGTAGTATGACACTGTTAGGTCTTATTTATCTTGAATCATACATAATCAACAATGAAAGCTTGGAGAGAATAGTAGATGATGGCAAGGATTCAAATTTCAAATGTTATAAAATGGAGGGAAAAAGGAAAAGTTTATTACAAGGTATCACCTTCTAATGATGATTAGAAGGGGTATTTATAGGAGAAGGAAGAAAGCTTCCCTTCCTTTGTTTTTCTAATGTTTCACATCTAGTCCTTATTCTTTGGCAATTATGCTATTTCTTACTTTTAGCATAATATACCTTATTACAAACTACTTTATTCTAAACAAAATAAAGACTAATAACTAAATCACATAATTGACACTTTTTATGAACCTAACAATCTCCCCCTAAGGGTCAATTATTCTAGGTGTTCTCTTCGTGGTCCAAGTGGTCTTCCATTCACATACACCTCCCATTTTCTCATCTGATTTCGATACTTCAATCTTACGTCAATCTCCTCCTCAAATAATTTCAGATACTCAACTTCTTTATTGGTGAGATCTCTTTGAATATATCCATACTTAACATCATTATTGTAACTTCTCAATCCTTCTAATACTCTGTTTAGAGATGCATCACAAAACTTATGAATCTCTGAATGTCTCATCACCCTTTTCTCTTTCTTTCTATTCTTGTATATGATTCCATGCACGGGCTCATAGATGATGGAGAACATTTTGTGTTTTTCAACTCCTGGGAACTATATTGTTGGTGCAGTGAGATTAACTTTCTGTTGATAACTTTCAATTCCAAGTTGAAAAGCATGCACTCTTTCCCATAACACTGAACTTCTAATGAATACTGATAAAGACCATAGCAACCCTGTTTCTGCATAGTCAGGAACCTTGCCATTCATAATCAGCAAATACATGTCCTTAATATCATTCTTATTGAGATTCTTGTAATCAGGTTTGGTAATCGATAGAATACACTCATTAGCTCTTCTTGCAACTATCTCTGTGATAAACTTGTGTTCATGACCCAATTCCCAGTATGTCTTGATAATTTGAATGATCTTTGAGTTCGAATAAATCACTTCCTTTGGTTTTCCAGGCTCTTTTTGTTTCCTTATGTAGAAGATCTTTGCATGAGGATTCTTCCAATGTTCAACACCATATCGCGCACAAGGATTCAATTTCCTAACATGCTTATTCACCCATCTGGAAGTTTGTTCTTCGATATCATCATCATTAAAGATAATTGCAAGAAACTTGTGAAGTGACAATATGAACTTCTCAGGCCCTGAACTTCCTTTCTTCAGATACTAAAGGTCTTGATTTATAAGAGAAAGTGGTGGAGCTTCAGGATCTCTCTGACAACTTTGAACTAGAGGTGTGGTCTTTCGTAGATGCGGAGAAACAAGGATTTCCTTTCTACTTTCCCAAACAATGTCACTTTTCAGGAATTCTTCATCTGGTTAATGTGATATTGATGCTCATCTCCTAAATTACATCTTTGTCTCAACATCTCATCAACCATTTTCTTTATTTTTCTTCATCAATTGGCAGTGATACTTCTTCCATAATATCTTGTGACATTTTCTCCGTTGGTATTTCATCATCATCAGAAGCATAAGACTCAGTCCAAAAATCATAATCGTCTTCTTGCTCTTGATTTCCTGAAGTTGATGGACCTTGTTCATTTTCATTGACCTACCCAGATGATGACTCTCCAAACACATATGCTTCATACTCAGAAGTCTTCTGCCGCTTTGCACGATTCTCCCCTTCAGGATGAGCATCATCATGAGGATCACCCTGATCTTTTGGGCGAACGGCAGAAGGTCTACATGTAGTTTGTGGTACCTAAAGATTCTTAAACTTCATCTGAAGTGCAAGCCATATTGCTATGTCTTGTTACTATAACTAAGGATCGTTTTTCATGGAAAGATATAGTTGACATTGTTGTTCTGGAACAGATGGTGTTTGTGATTGAACTGGATGAACATGAAGAATATGTCCAGACATATAACTTCTTACTGACGCATCAACTTGAGAAGGAATGTGATTATCAATAGCGTTCTAAATTTGTGAGGAACATTTAGCCTGTATATTCCCATGCTCTTGTAAAATAGCTTTAGCAATCATCCATTCCATCTCTTTTTTAGTCTTTTGTCTTTCCAAATCAGTCCTTTCGCAACATACACTGGAACTTGATCTTTAACCTGCTCATGAACTTGCCTTTTAACTTGCTCCTTAATATGCGTATCTACCATAGTGGGTAATGATTCGACCATTACTTCTTGTAGATGATCAACAAGAGTATCAAATGACTTCCTTGATAGAAACCTTGTTTTCAGATGTTCAAACAAATATGTATAACGTCCCTGTAACTCATGAAAGAAATTCTTGTATCGTTTAAAACAAGCAGGTTTGGCTTTGAATAAAGATAGAAGTCGGTTTGTTTTTGATAAGTTAGTGCTGGGTGATCTTGATGATAGTGTAGTTTTAGTATCAGTTACCGTCAATTCCTGGAGTTTCTCAGTATCCAAAGATACGAGATCAATATGAATCCTAGGAGATCTAATTGTTGTGGGGAATGGTGTACTCCTAGACTCCTCTACAATCTTCCCTTTCTCCCTTCGCTTTAATTCATACACTTCATCAGTTATTTCTTCCTCCTTTTCATTAACATTCACAAGTATGACAACATTAGTAATTTCCACCTCTTCATCATTAGTGATCTCTACCTCCAGACTTTCCTTATCACTCTTGGGCTCTAGCCTAGTGCCGGAAATATTTGGTTCATCATTATCCTTCCATCATCTTTTCAATCTCTTCAGACGCCAAGTGCTTGTTGACCAGTTCCACATTTTCTCTAGCTTCTTGCTCTTCTCGACTTTTGTGCTCAGCGAGACTTACTTGTAATGTATCTTGTAAAATCATTTCATCTGCTTTATCAACAATTGGCACTAGAGCTAGTGGAGTAAGACGTATGGATCTCCTTTTAGGAAGACGAAAACAAATCACAGTTGATTGTTTTAGAGCACTTGACTCTGCTGTATCCATTTTAGGGTTAGGTGACCTAGGGGCACTAGGTGTCCTATGCATTCCTTGGGTAGACTCAGTCCGTTGTGACTGATTCAGAGAACATCTAAC
>BQNB010176241.1:0-13081 GCA_026074375.1 Tanacetum coccineum
TTGATTTTACATAAGTTTTGAATCTATTTTTCCAATAAATAAAACTATCACTTTCAAAAAGTGGTGGTCTTTGCATAGATTTCCCTTCTAGATATTTGTCGGAATCCATAGATCGATCCAAGCTTTAAAATACAAAATATTTTAAAAATCTTGAGTGACCTCGGCTTCTGATACCAATTGTGGAAACTAGAAGGGGGGGGGGAAGGGTTGAATAGTTTATCGATTAATTAGCGTTTTAAAAGTTTGGATCAAAAATTAATTAGATTCGATTTGTATGTTTCAATCAACCAAAAATATGAAACAACAATATCTCTATCTACTCACAATCACAATATAAACAATGAAAGATATACAAAACACAATAAAAGAGATAATGGAAAGAACGATCAAACCACAACACCAAGATTTATAGTGGTTAGGCAACGAATCTCTTTTTCGCCCTACTCCACTCCCTGAGTATCCGACTCGAGATTTCACTATGTCAACAAGCTCCCTTTAGGCAGAGAAAACCGTTTACACGTTGCTTACGTTGTTTTCTGACACTAAACTAAATGTCGAGTCCTAATCTTAGATAGAACCAATCTACCACTTCACCAATGTATTTTAAGGACTAAAATACTAACGGACACACGATCAACATAATCAGATTTATACACTATCTGATTTTACATACAAACACAAGATCAAGAAAATAGAGGTCTGGATTTTAGAAGAAGATAGAAGAAATCACTAATCTATAACACTTTGTTTCTTGGCGAATACAAGTGTTCTTCTCTTGCACTTGATAAAATAAGGAAGGTAGAAGATGAAATTGGATCACTTGAAACAAGATTAAACTATGTTAGTGATCAAGAGATTTAGAGAGAGAAAGAAGGTTTTAGTGAGAGAAAGAGGTCTAAAAAATTAGTGCTGAGAGGTCTGAAAAACTGCAGGGAATAGTGTAGTATTTTTAGCCAAGATTGGGTAACGTCTCCTGTGGGTGGTCTTGGCGGTCCCAAATATATCTGGGGCCCGTCCTGCCTATCAAGGGGCCGCCCCTAGGTGGACGCTCCCATTTCTGTCTTTTTGTGGGGAATGTTGAAAGTGGTATAAAACCAGTTTTAAATTTTTATTATTAAATAAAACATTTCTTTTATAAATAAAATATTTTATATATTTTTATTTTTATAAAAATACTTTTGTAGAAATATAATGGTTAAGAAAAAATATTTTCTTGATCACTAATGTCACACCCCGCCAAGGCGAAAACACGAGGCGTAACATCATGGATATCATCACAACACAATGGTGTCAACAATAGAGAAACACTAAATGCATAACTAAGTAATAAAGACACAATGTGTCATGACAATACCGAAAACCAAAAGAACGACATCTTGTATTAATGAAAAAGGGTCTCACCAATACAAGAACAATATCTCACGAACCTAATAAAATCAAATAACATTCAACAAAATCCATGCAACAAACATAAACAAACTCAGGAGCGAACTCCAATGCAATCCTAGCGGTCATTCTAGCCACTTCTCTTAACCTCAGTATTCTCATGAAGCTCACCTGAAAATGATGCTTAAAAACGTCAACACAACGGTTGGTGAGAGTCATAGGTTTAAGACACGCAAAACAAACCTTTAAATCCAATTACTGTGATAAATAAAACATAACATAGCAGGACATACAGCGTACTATCATACAAGCTAACATGCAATCACATCAATCCACATTGAGACGTTCACGCTCAATCCTCACACAAAACATAACAACAATGAGACGATCACGCTCACTCAAACAACTCACAGTAATAAGACGATCACGCTTACTACCAATCAAATCCATAAATGCCATGAGACGATCACGCTCAAGCACAACAATTCATACCATAAAAGCAAGTAGCACATAACATACAATAGTCACGTATAGCCCATGCATCATTTAAATCACATTATCACAGTAACTAAAACATTTCAAAACCTCTTTGCATCATTTTCACCCCAAGAAAACATAAGAAAAAGGGGCTATGAAACTCACCTGATGCTTAGCTTCCCAAAAGAATCCAACAAAAGCTTCACAAACACTTCACGGATAATCTAAACAATTAAGCACACAATAAGCTACCATCAATTAGGAATTCAACCCAATATGATGTAACCTCAACTATGATGGATATCTAAGCTATCTACCATAGTTCTATACTTGATTTAACCCTTTTCCAACTCCTACATATGCCATTTACACTTCAATGCTACACTTTAAATTTTCTGGTTTTGAGCAGAATTTTATACTCACTTACGCGTCCTAAACGTACCACTTAAACACTTCCACAATTCAAACCAAAATTCATCAACTACATAAATTCCTATGTGAACCCTCATAGCTCCTCTCTCCCAAAGCCATTACCCTTTTACAAATACCCTTTAGAAATTTATTAATCCAAAGTGTCCAGAATTCGTCCAGAATCTGACCCCCTAAAAGTATGACACCAGATGACCACTTTAGACCTCATTACATACTTAGCAAAAATTCAGGGGTCACACACAATATATAAACTAACTTCCACGTTGATTTTTGGAGCCTCCCACCCCCCCTTAAAAATAGATGTCTAATATTTTTAGTAAAATCAAAACCAAACTGAAATTCATACACAGCTTATTACACACTTTGATTATGTAACGAGCTTTATGACCCAAATCCCCGACCATAAAAACTCCACGAGACTAAACTTTTTTCTGGAAGGTACGAGATAAACAAACCAAACATTTAGATCTTCATAATAATGGCTAATACCCGAAGGTATTATCCTTCAAACGTCATAATCAATACAAGAGTAAAAATTTAGCCAAGGTAAACTAACCGAGTTAACGAATGATACCAAAAACTAAATGATTACAAGAGTATAAGAGATTAGAAGATGTTTCCTATGGAATTAATTACGTTGCAAGGCCTCTTCTGCACTTCTTCTCCTCTGAAAATCGACTTTTATGATTTAGGTATCAAAAATATGATTTAGCACACTTAAAACTCATTTTTGAGTTTTCTATTTATAAGGCCAGGAAAAAGGTCAATACGGCGTATCGAAAGGCTTCGATACGGTGTATTGGGGGGTTTCTTGGAGTAGGGACCACGTTCGATATCTTCCAGAATATTTTATTTCCATAGATTGAATACGGCGTATTGGTTTTCTCTAGATACGGCGTATTGATCTTGTTTCTTTCATGGTCTTTTGTGAAGTGCAGGCACAAATACGCCGTATCTTCCTTAATGGATACTGCGTATTGATTGTCAGAACAGTAATCTTCAAATGTCTTCATTTAAGCTCTAGAATGCGTGCCTTTTTGCTAATCTTCACCAAGTACTCCATAATTACTGCAATTCTTAAATACAAACGATTAAGTAACAATTCTTTGCAATAATTATATAAAATGGGTTATTTTCATGGGATAAATGATGCTATAAAAGTGATGTTATTTGATGTCATCAAATATCCCCCCACTTGAATCCTACTTGTCCTCAAGTAGCCTTTAGAAGTTTATGAAAATGTATCCCTAAGGATTTTTCCGTTAAGCATTTATTTGATCTATTACAAGTACACAACCAAACACCTCACGAAATAGGAAGATGAAAACACTCAAATCACTCAACTAATCTATGTGGTAACATGTAACTAATTCGCTCAATTGCTCGGTCGTGACGAGTATTCTATCATAGGCTTGGCAAGGATACACATCTCCACCACTAGAGCTAAGGAGTAACAAGTTTATAAAGGTAAAATAGGTTTTTATAATAAGGCTTAGGGTTGATCATTCTACAATCTTTCACCAAAAGTACCACACCAACAAGGCAGCTGAAGCACACATACATGGCCGTAATGACAGAATAGACATGTGTGTTCGATCACATCCTCATTCGAGTTTAACCAAGGGTTAGGATGAAGAATGATATAGGGTATGGATCTTCTAACTTTCACCAATAGTAATAAACCAACAAGGCAGCTGAATCATGCATACATGGCCGTAACGACGGAATAGACATGCATGTTCGATCACATCCTCATTCGCGTAAAACCCATGGTTAATGATTAGGAAAGGGAAATAAATTGTTGTTAAATAAAAATTACGAAACAAATAGATTAAGTCTAAGATACAAGTTGCTAGACACTTTTTCCCGACCGTTATCATGAAAAAGACACAACTATTTACACACGTCTTAATCATAGATCAAAAATAACAACCTGAGTTGGCGTTCCCGTAACGGTCAACTTCCCAATCATCTCATACTTTATATACTTTTACAAGGCAAGTGGCGATATCTAACACTTTATACAAAACTTTACATCATTGACTTATAAGACGTATCAACAAATAATTGATCCTTCATATAATTCCTTCGATCTAAGCTTTTGCGAAACGATTATCTTCAAACTTTCCTCCTCTTTTTTGTTAAGCTTTTTCTAATTTTTTCGTTTTTTATATCATAACTACGAAACTCGGTGTAATTTCACCATCTTCACGATCAAAATAACTCCGGATAATTCCTTCGATAATTCTTTATTCTTCGGACGTACCAATAATTGTGTTGGTAGTAAAAATACATGAGTTTTGACTACTTTATACATTCCCATTTGCAATGTGGAAATTTTTTCCCAACCGTACCAAAGATAGAAAATTAACACAAGACTCGAGAAATACATACTTTACACTTTAATCAACTACCAACTCCTAAATGGATTTAATCTAACAGGGAATAGTAAGGTGTAAAGGTGTAACGAAATAAACAGTTGGTGTTATTCCTAAAGGATTGGCTCCACAGGTTTTTCTAGGGGTATCTTACTCTTAAGATGAGAGTAAACAAAGGGTTTATACAGAGATTTAACTAACCAGTGTAGTTAGTTAATAAAACAACAAATAAAGGCTTTTTGAGTGTAATCCTAGAAATTTACCAATTTAAACAAGTTACTCGATCCAAATCTATAGTACTTATTATTGTGGTCTCGAATAGATATACTAATCCAAGTTCTAAAGTCTACAACATCACTGACACACTCATATTTTGTGGAATTTGGGTAAACATTTAGAAATGGATAAGGTTAAATCCTCATAATATCTAATAAGGGTTATTGTGTGTAGGTTATGTAACAAGTAATTTCACAAAAGTATGTTTGAAAGAAAAAAAAATTTAAGCATAATTTAAGCTTTTTAGTGGGAAAAATAGGACAAGTATACATTCTAATTCCCATCCCCCCACTTGAATTATACAACGTCCTCGTTGTATAGATAAAACATTACAAACAGGAATTAAAAAGAATTAGAATGAGAAACTTCACTGATATTTTGCTCGGTAGATTTTCCATGAATTATTGAGCAAGATCTGTGTTGAACAGCCGTCTTGAAGTTTTAAGACTCCAACACTTCCAGATTTTCAGATTGTAGATACTTCACCAACATTGTTATTTCTTTGCAGCGAGGTCCTATGCAAAATATATGAAAAACATGCAAAATCTATCTCGGGTATCTATGGTTAATTAAATAAGCTAAATAAGTGTACATGCACAATATGCCGTATCCATAAACTGGAATACGCCGTATCGAGAAAAACTGGAATATGTCGTATCAAGAAACCTGTAAAAAGTATCTAAATACGGGCCAGTCTATTGAATACGCCGTATTGATAAAACTGACAATAATGTTTAAAGTGCATAAAAATAAAGGACTGATAAAGTCCAGACATTCAATACGCCGTATGGTATGGAATGGATACGCCGTATTGATGTCTAGGAAGACAGACTCGATAAAAATAAATAACAATCCGGGTTGTCTCCTGGGAAGCACTTTTCTTTAGAGCAAAGTCTTTAAGTTAGACTTTTCTTCCAGCTTCTTTACTCCATTCTTGTTACCATCCATCCTTCGTCAATCATGCGAAAGATTTCTTGGTATGCTCGGCATGCATCTTCGTTTGTACTCGTCAAATCTTCATATTCATTTTCTTTAATAGCAACATACTCTTTGTCTTGTCCGAATGAATACTTGATCTTCTCGAATCTTCTTATATTGTAATCCGGCAACACATGAGTTTCATTACCACATAACTCATATCTTTCATCATCTTCATGTTCATTCTTATATCCCCATTCATTACGATCACCGTTGGTATTTTCAAAGTCGTCCCAACTTTTCCAACCTTCATCATTAGATTCAACATCTTCATTGATTAATCCTTCTATGATAGCCTTATTTTTTAAAGCTTCTTCTTTCAGCTTGCTATCCTTCAAAGCATCATACCATTCTAAATCTTGGTAACGCAGTGTGTTTCCTACTATGTAAGCTCCTGGTAAGTTTCCTCCATTACAATATCCAACTTCTTTCCAGCTATAGGTAGGCCACTCCGAATACCCACTTTTATAATTAAATGGCTTACAATGATGTTTAACTGGACTTGGTTCTTTCCATACTCCATTCTCTGTCTATGGTTTTTCGTGTACCCAAGACACATTTTTGTTACATTCATAAATCCAATCATCCTTGTATTTTTCATAAGTCTTGAATCCCACAATATCATTAGTAAGGACACCCGGGTCTATCTTGAGTAGGTAATTGAACTTTTTGAACTTTTCACACAACGGTGTTTCATAATTGAACAAGTTTGTTTCAATCCTAAAAATTTTACTGATTTCTTGTTCATCATCTTGCCTGATTAGTTTCCTCAAGATTGAGAGTCTTTTCCATTGATTGGCTCAACTTCATCGCTTCCCTAATTTCAGTAATCCACAACGCTCCTTAGAAATATATCCATCGTCATATAGTTCAATAAACTTTGAGGCCCAACCATATTTAAACCCGGATAAGTAGGGTCCCCACTTAATTACCCGGGGGTGTTAACTCTGCCAATGGGTGCGAGGAAGGCGAGTGTATTTTCCCAAAAAAATTTGTAGTTAAATCGACCCAACTAGTAATTGATCCTTTACTTCCATCAAACCATCTCTATGCATTTCCAACCAATGAGATTGGGAAAACAACACTCAAGATTATCCTAATTGAATTACATCGATAAATCAATTGGGTCAACAATTTTTAGAAAGTATTCGATATGCTCAACCGCGTTTTCCCTATTAGTACCACTAAAGGCATTTTTGTGCAAATCATCAAGGAATTTTCCTTTCAACTCATAAGCATTCTTTCCATTAACCGTAATGCTTGTAATCCCTGAATAGTAATCTGCTTGGTCATTAGTCTCAAATCCTTTCATAGTTGATTTCTTTCCTTTATCTGCCATTCTTCAGTCGACTAGCTCTGATAAGCATGATCTGTTACAAAGGTAAAAATATCAGCAAGATTTGTTTTGAAGAAAGATAAAAAAATAGGCATGGAAATCAAATAGAAATCTCAGATTCTGATTCTGTATCAAATGATCAATACGCCGTATTCGATGGACCAGAATACGCCATATTAATCTTTTGAACGAATACGCTGTATTGGATAGAAAGTTGGATACGCCGTATGTAACACCCCCGCCCTGGCGTAGGAGCAGGAGGTCACAAGTAATGACAAAGCAGCTAAACCTAAAGGATTAGTTTCATTAATAAGTTCTGTTTTGATAATAATAAAATTTTCTTCTACAAAGCGTAACCTTAAAATTACATAATACCTAAAATAATAATTTTAAGTGGAGTCTTCAAATGCATAGTCTCTAAGATCCAGCTAGCTCTCGTCACACATCCCCATTAACCATGAGTACCTGTCGCGGAAGAAAAGAAAATGCGGCTGAGCTAATTGCTCAGTGCGCGGATGTAGATAATAAATAACAATAACGATAACATGATATATAATAGTGAAGAGAGAAATACCAAGAGATCAAAAAAAAATTCTTGTCATATCAACACCTCAACACCAGAGTAATTAAAGAATATGAGGCTGAAGGAAAGGTTTGGGATATTTATACCGAGCATCCTACATCATATCATATCAAGTGCACTCCACGTGCCAAAATCATATCATATCAGGTATCACAAGGATACACTGGTCGCGACTCCAGTGCATCAAAAATCATATCAACCCAACACGAAGTTCTACACTTGAATTTTCAACGTGTACCCAACACTATGCATCATCATGAACACGAGCACGAGTAACTCGAACACAAGCACAAACAACACGGACATGAACACATAGTCGTAGCTTGAGTAATGTTTAACGTTAACCAACTTTGATCATGGCGCCTTTCTTCCTCCCTCTCGTTTTCTTCTCTCGATGAGATTTAGGGTCAATAAGATTTATTGTGAATGATTAAAGAGATGGGGATGATGAACTTTATACACTAATTTATGTAACAGGAGACGTGTGGATGAGTTTGGGTTTGCCATCTTATTTAGCGAATGATAAAAGAGATGAAGAGGGTCACGGGTTTGAATGTTAGTCAAATGTTCTTATCTTATTTTCTTCTTTTGTCATAAATGCTCATGTATATCTGTATGTGCAAAAGTAAATGAAAACATGGAACACGTGTAAATAAAATGGACAACATTGAAGGGATAAGATTTGCTTTAGTTATTATAAAATACTAAACGGGTGTGTATGATTCATTGTCTAGTCATGATTCATTTCCATTCACTAGGGCTGTAAATGAACTGAACGTTCAGTGAACATTTCATGAACCGTTCGGTAAAAAGTTCGTTCATGTTCGTTAGTTATTAAATGAACGAACATAAACATTATTTTTCGTTCGTTTAGTTAAATGAACAAACATGAACACAAGTCACGTTCGTTCGTTTATGTTCGTGAACGTCCGATTAGGCGTTTATTAACGTCCGTTTATGTTCATTTATATGTTTATGTTCGTATATAATATCTTTTAATTGTATACTTTTAAATCTGGTATGGTTAAATAAAACAACACTTATAAAACATAATATTATGCATAATTTGATAATATTTTATGTTTTTTTCTACGTTTATTTATGTTCGATCGTTTACGCTCGTTTAAGGTTCGTTTAGTTTCTTAATGAACAAACATAAACGAACATGAACAACTCATTTTCTTAATAAACGATCATGAACAAGAAAATTCGTCCGTTTAAGCGTTCGTGTCCGTTTATTTGTCCATTTAAAATTAAATGAACAAACATGAACAAGGATTCGTTCGTGTTCGTCCGGTTCGTTTATAGCCCTACCATTCACTAAATTAATTAAAGGTATCAATAGTGTGCATGATTTCAAGACTCATTTCTCATTCATTTCATGTTTATCAAAAAATATTAATATTAATATACTATTTTAAATAATAAAGTCACGAGCTTTTAAAAATGACGGGTATTACACCGTATCCAATGGAACTGGATACGCAGTATCGGTTTATCGACCAGAACAATGTATTATGAAAAACAATTAAATACGCCAACACTTAAACACACAAATATACAAGTAAATATATAGAATATACAGAATTATACACTAATCTAAATTACACTAATCCTAAGGGTTAGATCTAATCTAATGTTAAAAACCAAAATATCAAATAAAAATCAGGATTAAATTTTCACTCCCCGGTAGCGGCGCCAAAAACTTGATCGTGTCGTAGTGTGGTGTTAATTTTATGAGTTCAAGTTTTAAATTTAAATTTTGTCGACTTAACAAAAAACAACACTTTAACGGGCAGTGTACCCAGTTGGTGGTAGATTCATGGTAAGTAGGGTGTCGATCACTAAGAGCGAGAAATAATATTTTAATTTATTAATATTTTGGTTATCTAAACTATGTTAATTCTATTTTATGTTAAACCTCTGCTAAACCTATGTTAATCCTAAATCTAACGGATTAGGGGGGTTTTCAGCTTGAGAGACTCGCATGGGTTTTGTGGTGACTAAAATCAACTTAAGACACTAAAACACACGCAAGCAAATTAACAGAAGATAAAAGAGCGGTCTAGCCAAATATAAGAAAACTGTATTAACCATTATTAATCCAATTAGAACGTTGATTTGTTTATTTAGTGCAATGATTACTTATCTCGAGGCGGCATATCATTCTTAAGATTAAGGCGATACTGCTTCCTTAAACCTAGACATGTAGAATTCTGTCACAATTAAACGCATCCTCATAAAGCATCCTTATTTGCTGATAATAATCTATCTTAGGGATTAAAACAATGGTGATCTTGTTAAACCCTAGCTCATGGAGACTTTACCCACTTACTGCTTAATGGTAATTGATTCGTTAGAATCTATATATGCGTAATAATAAAATATGTAATATGATGGAAAATTACCAATTTACCCTTGAGGACAAAGGCGAAAAGGAAAATCTTCACAAATATATATAATATAATACGTATATAAACCGGGAAGTATGATTCTCGGGTCGTTATCCCCAACGATTTGTGAAATTGAAACCACGTTTGATGTTCGGACAATGATTTGAATTGAAAACAAAGATTGATTTGATTATCTACTTCTACAAATTGAAATAAGTAAATGATAACAATTAAGCACGAAAAACAATTAACGGGAAATCAAAAACGCAAAACGGGACCCCTAAACGGAGGTTAAAAACCCTAAATTTCTAAAAATAAACCTAACTTAAAATTTTCTTTTTAAATGGACTCTATTTGACTAAAAATTAAGTTTAAATAAAACTAGAACAAAAACGGAGTTGAAACGAGCTTTAAAATACGAAAAACGAGAACGGGGACAAATCCCGTTCTTTAAAAATCGAAATTTTGCAAATTAGACCCTACGAAATCAAAACTAATTTTCCTATAAACTTTATGATAAAAGAAAATTTTCTAAAAAAGATTTATATTTTTTTGATTATTTTTCTATTTTTTTATGATTTTTTAAAGTTTTTAATGAAAATAAATGTTTAAAAATACTAAACTATTTATAAAAATTCTGGAAAAATTACAAAAAATAGCTTAAACTAATTAGAACCTAGGAAAAATAAGCTTGAGATCACAGCTTAATGAATAAGCTGCGAAATAAGCTATAACAGCTTATAAGGCTTATTGGGCTAAAATGAGTATAAGAATTAAATTGTGTAAGAGTCTAATGAAAAAGACCTAAGGGCGCAGTGGTAGTGAGTGTGGTGTGTGTGTTATAAAAGGGTTGAAAGTGTTGAGGTCGGGGGTTCGAGTCTTGCTCACCCCCGATTTCCACTTTCCCCTTTTTTTTAAAAAAAACTTATAAAAGCAAAGTTATTAAGCACCTAAAAATAAGCATTTTTAATAAAAGCAAATTTTTATGAAAAGCCCAAAATAAGCTGTTATTCAGCTGGAAAAAAGACAAAATTACTTAACTACTATTTTTGGGTTTTTCAAAGTTCAAAATCTCATAATAAGCTAAAAATAAACCAATTAAGCTACTATTAACTTCAGACTAAACTAATAAGCTAAATAGATTTATATAAGCACAAAAACAGATAAGCTAAAAGCTAGAAATCAAAATAAGCTTCTAAGAAAACATGAAACCAAACAGTCCCTAAGGCCTACTTAGAGCTTAAAATTAAGCTAGGAAATGAGCTTTTTTAGAAGTAAAACTTGCTTTTTCAGTTAGCTAAACTCAAAAACTATATGAAAAAGCTTTTTGAAAAAACTTTGGAGAACAAAAGCTTATTGAAAAAGCTTTACAAAACAGACAGAACACTCAGAACATGCTGATTTTTCTTTAAGTTTTGAAAATGAAGGATGCTTAATTTTGAGCTTAAAAACAGATAAGAAAAAGAGCTTTTTATGGAAAAACAAGTTAAGATAAATGATTAATGACCTAAATACTACTAAAGCTTATGAAAATCTAAGGCTAATAATTACTAAAACACTTTGAAAAATAAGCTAGAAAGTGACAGTTTGGCAGGTTTGCTGCTGATGCAGTTTGCAACTATGAAACTCAAATCAAATTTTAACAAAGTGCAGACCTAAGAAATTACTTCTACTCTATCTAAA
Source organism: Tanacetum coccineum (assembly GCA_026074375.1). NCBI lineage: Eukaryota > Viridiplantae > Streptophyta > Magnoliopsida > Asterales > Asteraceae > Tanacetum > Tanacetum coccineum. The sequence continues at coordinate 11,923 of BQNB010176241.1, forward strand.
CACAAAATGCCAAGCAAATTAAGCTAATGCAAAGACTAGAAATGAATTGAGCTTATAAATGTATAAGCTACTTGACAGATTTGAACTTAAATGAAACTAATCTTATGAAAACCTGAATTAAACTAATCCAGCTAATAAACTCTACTCTAACTATGTTATTTATGACATTTAACACAATTGTAAGAGACCAAATGGCCACTAGCAGTTTTAACTTATAGTTAAAACTGCTATGCCAAACACTCCTTTAAACATCTTAAAATCCAATTAAGCTTATCAAATTGAAAACTAATGATGCAAACTTAAAGACCAGATAGCAAGCAAATATTGACAGACCTAATGAACTTATTCTAACCAACAATTAAGCCAGAGATAAAGATCTACAAGCTATGCTACTATTTTTCTTTTAATGATTTTAAAAGATAAATTATGAAAACTAAGATGTAAGCTATGCAACTAGAAAACAGATGATCAAATATCCTTAATAAACTCAATAACACACATATAAGCTTAAATAAGCAAACATTTAAGCATAATAAGCAAATTTATACTAGGAAATTTAAAACAGCAAGAGTAAATGGAAACTTACAAGTTGCCTTAGCTAAACAAAGGCTTATAAGGCTCAAAGAGCTTATCAACAGCTCTAGCTTATCAATGATAAGCTAGTAAAAGTTCATATGAGCCCTTCCAGGTTAAGCTTATCTTCCTTAAGTCCAAAATCCCTTAAGAAAAGGTATTAAAGTTGATTTTAAGGTTACAGTAGATTAGGTACTTATTAAAGCTCAAATCCAAGCTTATAGGCTTGGATGAGCTAGAATGAGCTTATTAATAGCTTATGAAACAGTAGCACAAACATTTGAGAATATGAGAACTTAATAATGAAAACAGCTTATGAAAACTTAAAATGATGATTTAATTAATGATTAAAAACGGATTACAATGCTTAATAAAAAGAAATTACAAAAGCTTAAAAGAAAATTACAATTTAAAACAAAAAAGTTACATAAGCTATTTTAAAAACTTAAGAAAAAATGCAATTTAAAACGGATTACAATGCCCTTTGATTTTGACCTCGTGGTAAAAGGGAGAAGATGGTGAATAGTAGTAACAAGATTTCCCGCGCCTTTTTTCTTTTATAAAAAGGTTGTTTGACTTTTTATTT
>BQNB010176242.1:0-13081 GCA_026074375.1 Tanacetum coccineum
ATCAAAGAGCCTCAAAGTCAAATAAAGAATCATCAATTGGGGAGATTGTTAGACTTATAATCACATATGTCAAACAAGAATGTAACAAGTATGAGCATGTTGGTCAAGAGCACAAGTTGATCAAGAAAGTCAAATCAAGATGATTCAAGTCAAGGAGATGATGCAAGATAACGATCTCAAGAACTCAAAGTCAAAAGATAAAGGCTCAAGATCAAGATCACAAAGCATGAATGAACAAAGCCATTACAAACAAGACAAGACCAAAACAAGGCAAAGCATAAACGTCAAAAGTCACATCCTCAACGTCATCGGTGGTACGGAGGAGTGTGAAGAAAGAGACCTCAACATTGGGGGAGATTGTTAGCCTTAATTTTATATAAGTCGAACAAGAATGTTATCGGTCTTATTAGTCGTAACTAGTCTTGTTAAGTAATAGGCTAGTCGGGTTCAACGGGCTTGGATTGTAATCTAATATTGTCCATGTTTCGGGCTCAAAGCCCAAGAATAGCCAAGCCCGGCCCAAGTTAGAAAGCCCATAAGCCACTCATGGCTCAAGGGTATAAATAGAACCCTCTCCACACATGGAGAGGGTGTTGGTTACCATTTCATAATTTGTGTGTGTGTGTAATCTTCCACCATCTTATTTTCTCTCTAATAATCTTTCACTTTCCTTATCTCTTTTCTATCTTTATTTTGCTTATTGGTATAGCTTAATGTTGTGAAATGGATTAAGCTTTTGGGGGATAACATGTAATTCAAATCTAATAAAGAGTTTTGTGACAGAATTTTCATAGTTTCTGGGTTTTGCATTGAATAATACATATAGGTTTTTCATTAGCGACTACTCCGCGCTCTCTCTCCTCCGCACCTATCGCTACTCCTCCGTCTGCCGTTGCTCTTGAAGTTGGTCCCCATAATTTTGTTTTATCCTGTTGAATATGAATACTTTACATAATTCATGATGAATGTTATGTGTTTTGTTACCATTGGTACAAAAAGTGGTATTGGTTACTCCAAAAATGTGTGACAATATGCATATAGTCACACACGTTTTTTTGGTGTTTGTAACTAAAGATCGCGCCACCGTAGGTGTCTTACGGTGACATTGTTGAGTTTGTGCCTTTTTCATTGAAAAAAAGGACGTGACCAAAACCGAATTGTGTGACAAATTGACACAGTTATTGTTGGATTAATTAGTATTAGTGACCGTAAACACTTTATAGTCACACGAATGATTTTTGAGAGTGACTATTGTTGTCCTTTGGCCACATAAATACATGATATATGGACATTTGAGCCGATCGGTTATTCAAGTTATATGTGTTATTTTGTGTGATATTTCCGTCCTGTGGCCACATGAATTATATATAAATGTGACGTTTTGTGATGATTTGTCACACAACGGGTGTGTTGTTTTTTTAGCTAGTCAGATATATTTAAAGAAAGTGGCCAAAAGTGTTAATAAGTGCTGACCATATGCTTTTTAAAATCAGTAAATATGTATTTTATGTGGGACTATTGTTATCTAATTGGTAAACATGAGTTTTATGTTTGTGTGGGCCATTTTGTTAATATTTGTCACACAAAGGCATGGTTTTTTTGGGATTGTAGTCACATACAAGTTAACCAAAAGTGACCAAAAAGTGTTAATAAGTGTGACCATATGTTGTTTAAAGTCAAGTGAATGTGTATTTTGGGTGGACTATTATTCATTCAATGGTCACAATGATTTAAGTTTGTGTGGCGTTTTTATATTTTAGTCACACAAAGCATGTTTTTTTATTTAGTCAACATTACAAGTTAACAAAAGTTGGCCAACAAAAGTGTTAATAAGTGTGTCCCATACGTTTGCGTATAAGTCAAGGGGAAGTATGTATTTTGTGTGACATTGTTCAATTCAATGGTCACATGATTTTTAAGTGTGTGTGGAATATTTGTAAACCCGCTCCTCTCTGCTCACATCCTCTTCGCTTGTTTTTTTGTTATTTAGTCACATACAAGTTAACCAAAAGTGGCCAAAAGTGTTAATAAGTGTGACCATATGTTGTTTAAAGTTAAGTGAATGTGTATTTTGTGTGACTATTGTTCATCCAATGGTCACATGAATTTTTAGTTTGTGTGGCATTTTGTAATATTTAGTCACACATCGAATTAAATAAAGAGTGACCAATAATGTTGATAAGCGTGACCATATTATGTGAGTGCATCTTTTAGTCACATATAACAAATCAATAATTTGTGTCATTATATATATATATATATATATATATATATATATATATATATATATATATATATATATATATATATATATATATATATATATATATATAACAGAATTAAAAACAAAAAGCAATTTCAAATTGAATAAAACTCGAATGTATATAACTGAACCAAATATACAATTGTAATGTCGTACATAATCAAAGACTTATGACTCTTCCCCGTCCTAGCTTGTCGTTGCATGGTTTCACGAGAGACATAACTTTTGCGCTTCGATTGTAATTTTGGTGCAGAATTGTAATCACTAATCTTTTGTATCGTAGTTGGTGGTGTAACCTGCAGTAAACAAAAAACGCTTGTATCAAACATTGAATTAAATATGCTCCGTGAAGAATTTATATATTGTAGTTGAAAAAAACAATGTACGTTAAACTCCTTTCAAGAACAACTTGATTCTTTGGCCATGCAAAGAAACCACCTACGTCATCGTTAACTATCTTTAACCCATTATTTCCTACGTCCGGTATGTATGCTGCATCCACTAACGATGAATCAATTGACACTTTGTAGCAATCATTTGGGAGTGCTTGGTTATGCAGCATTTGTGTTTCTCAAGCCTTGTATTACGGTACCCAAAGCACCTATTTGATTTTTTAAGTGCAAACTAGTTGCACTTAGATGCTCTAAAAAGAAATTTTTGCTTGTATTATATCAAAATTATTTAAACAAAAGAATAACTAAGACACATGTTGAAATACATATTGTTGGTAGTTCTTGTGTTGGAGATACATCCTTCCTTGTGAAATTGGAGAATCTTGAGGACCTAGTTTCATTCGTGACTTAGGCATTTTCTTAGGTCCGACAGTTTTAACAGGTTCCTATATGTATATATAAAACACAACGGTACATTAGTCATGTATGTAAAATTCAAAAATCAAAACCATTGTTTCCATTACCATATTTCCGAAATTACATGCCCATTAGACTTCTTTTTAAATCTCGCATCTTTATCACGTACAACAACACTTGACTGAGTTCTGTCCACCTCATAAGCGCCCATTGGAGTCACCTGCAATATAAATTAAGAAATACATTGACTCATCAGTTTATGTTCAGTGCCTGCTATCATTAGCATTAAGTGGTGTTAGCATTAGAAAATGAATATTGTTAAAACATTAAAAAACAATGGCTTACAACTGAAGCTATTGCAATTGAGATGACATATTAATGCACCCTCTGTGCAGCCAAACTGATTCATCAGTTGACTAAGCATTACTTTGTTTTGTCATCTCATTGGGACAATTTTTGCCATTAATCTTTTTCTGTCTATTGGTGATAATTTCATGACCCCAATTCATCCTTTTTGTTGACGCTCGCGTCTCTTATTATCAAGTTGAGTTTTGAAGTAACTCAATTCTTTCATCGTTGTTGTCTGCTTCGTGGAAAGATGAAATATTTCTTTGTATGTTACTTCCACTTCCATCCTCTTGCAAACTCTCTTTTCGTTACCAACATAAATGTCATGGCATCCGTGCCATCATCAAGAATTCAAGGTTCCTTCCTTGATCTTGTCATCAGCTTCTTTTGCACAAAATAGAGGGGAAATAGATTATTAAACGTTTTAAATTAGAATAATTAATAGAATTTTGCAGTTCAAACTTACAAGTTTATATCCCACTGATGTTCTTCATCATCTGTAAATTTCTGTCTTTGTTTCCTTCCTTTCAACCACATTATATACGCTAGGGGTTCTTAATTGCTTTCAATTTCTTTATTTTCGACAAATAAAACATTCAAAGCATACTCATGTTAAAGTTAAACCAAGATAAATGAAATATGAGGGTATTAAATGCTATATGTTTGCAAATGTAAGCAATGTAAAAAACAGATCATTTCTCAAATCGTCTCTCAATTTGTAAAACAAACATTATGTAATATTACCATTTTCTCTTTCACATAAACATATCCACCTTGTCTCGTTTTATGATGATAAACATTTTTGGAATGCGTCATTTTACCTCTAGCTGATTTCTCCTAAAAACACAAAATCACAAGTGTTAGGATTAAAAGCCTTCTTGATGCTGTTAAAGATTAATGCTCGCTCAATAAAGATTGTGCTGTGATGCTTTCAAGGAAATAGATACAAGTGGTTAGTTATGCTAGAGTAAAATCATGTTCCTTACTGCTAGTTTAATATAGTACTTATGTTAGTATAAACTTAGTACTGCTAGTATTATAAGTTAGTACTGCTGGAAGAATCACAATGAAATATATGCCGTGTTTACTACTGCTGGCAATATAGTTAATGCTTCTAGTGGGAGTTAATGCTGCCATTGAAAGTTGCTACTGCTAGTTCAAGTTAAGACTGCCAGTGGAAAAGTTAATGTTGCTGATTCTTTTCTTCGTTTAGATGTAGTAATGCTGCTAGTATAGAACTAATATATATGGAAACACAAAATTATGAAAGATATATGGACTTAAATAAAAATGACTAATTAAAACCTGGTATTCCTTGGTGGTCGTGTACTTTACAAAATTGACCCATTCTTCGGCTTTTAAAATTGCACTATACTTCGCCGGGACTTCATCTAGTTTTGAAAGTGTATTTTGGTTGGGCAATATGTATGTTTGTCTCAATTTCATTCTGAAATTCCTTAGAAGTTGACCAAGACGATTCATTACCAGCTTTCTGAATGTCAAGTCAACATCAAAATATCGCTGCAAAGATTAACACAATGTTGTTAATTAGTTGCACATAATGTAAATGCAGAGATAAACTTATGTAGTACTGGGTTCAAAAATAGTATATGTGTACCGTGATTTCATCCCATAGTTTATCTCTTGCTTCTGAACCCACCTTCTTCCAGGATAGAATCTTCAAACCTATATGCTCACGAACCAGGTCTCCTAAAAAACTCGAAAACAATGCTCTGTGTGACCCTGATATCCTATTCAACGCATCGAAGGTTACACTGAGCTTTATTCCATCGGGTTTTCCATATTCCCTGCGAAACTTAGATAACCTGGTTATGCCCCTCTTAACTACATTCCCATTTGAATGGTTGTTTTCATCCTCCTGCTCCTCCTCATCAAGATACACCTCTGATTCATATCCTAAATCGTCAATGTCATTATCATTATCATAATTAACCAAATGATCCATATCATTGGCTTCAGTTTCCATGATTCTTCAGCAGCAATGTGTAAAAGAAAATAAGTAAACTTGGTAATTAATGGTGTAAAAAGATTTTCTTTTTCTGTTTTGGTTGCAGCCTGATTTTTTGGAGATAAAATAGGGTTTATGATGGTGCGTGGTGTAAAATAAGGAAACCAAACGTCAAGCATTAAATTCCTAGGTGCTTTTAAAAATTTTGGCTGCAATTTGGCTCCAAAGTGATAATTACCAATTAAAATTTTGGCTCCAAATTGATAATTAAGAATTTAAATATTTCATTTTGGCTGCAATTTAAATATTTATAAAAAAATATTTTTTTTTGAAAAATCTAACATTTTTGAAATATTGACACTTTTAACTATATACTATGCAATCCCAAACAACCCCCATATATCCGAAACCTTAGGATCAAGCTCCGGAACCCCTCCTGAATCAACAACACACCCTATGATCTTCTCAAGCAGCTCGTTTCTACCCTGTAATATGTTCAAAATGGAACCATACCTGCAAACACATATAACAAAAACATAAGAACAAGTAAATATCAACTTAAGGTAGGTGTTCAAGATTGCTTACAGAAACCACTTAAAAGTTTAGACCTTTCAAACTTTTCAAATAAACATTTGAGAATACACAAATTTTGACCAGATACACCAAAGCTGCTTATTTCAACCTAAAATTATCGGTGGTGGAAAACTAGCTATCCAACTGTATCCAAAGCAAAGCACTTCTGACCTGCATAGCCATGGCTCAACATTGAACACGACACATGGAATGCACTACTGTCATTGGATCAACCTCAAACCTACAATAATACATTACCAGCGCATATTTGAACTCAAACACCACAACCAATTCCTAAATGCAAAACAACATTTAAAAAAGAGGAAACAAACGAGCGAACGCATTACTAATAACAACCATAACTTTCATTCATTTGGATTAAACAGCAAAATATCCATACATCTTCCATTCTTAATATACATAAAAACCATAGCTAAAAACTAACCATTCAAAAGAGACATTAAACATAAAAAGATGACACTAGAGCAAAAGAAACCATCCCATTCCTTAGCCAGCAATCCTTCAACCATTCATCGCCTGAATCTGTGCTTCCTTCGTCTCGATCTCCTCCTCAGCTTGAGTAATGAGCTCATTCAACCCCTGCAGCTTAGTCTGCGCAGCCTCCCTGTCGTCCCTAAGATCCATCAAAGTGTCAAAAAGCTCTCCCTGATCTTCAAGAGCTTCCATCTCAGCAATTAAAGCATTAAGCTGCCCAACCAAATTCCTGACTGTGTTGGCCTCTTCGCGCATCCGATTTATAAAACCACGGCTCTTGGCAATTTGCTGAGACTTAAAGAAACTCATGTAACCATCAACAGAGGTCTCCCCGCTAAACTCAATTAGGTCATCAATAACACGCCTAGCGATTTGGTTTGCTCCTCCTGGTGCTGCCATTGATAATCAAAGTGGGTAAAATAGGATATTGTTGAAAGATTTATAAGAAGAGGTTGAACAAGAGTTGTAGGGATAATGATCAATGAAGCCTGAAAACATTGATATATATAGGGGATTTGTGTGGTGTAGAATATGCATCTGAACCGTGTGGTGGAGAAAGGTCAATTGAAGCATCATGACGCTTAAGGTTCAGGCAGCGTAACTACAGAAACAAACGACAATATGTATCTAACTCAAAGAGAGAACTAAGTATGAAACTAGAAGACCTAATGTTTAAAAACGTTAAACTCGGCCCTCTTTCTTTTAAACTAGCACTAACTAAACACAAAGCATTTACAATTTAAGAGTATAAGCCCCTAAACTAAAACATGGATTCCATTAGCAACCTACAAACATAATGCTTGACTTTCCCTGGAAAAGCATTTAAAAAAAACATTCGTAGTAACCATTCTATGAACTGAACTTACCGTTGACCATTAAACATAATGGATAAGGGTCGGGTTACCGTGCCTAACTTATCTAACGCTACCCTAAAGACAGTTTCACACAGTGTTCAGACTAAGACATATGCGTTACGGATTTTATAGCCTCCTCAAATGTCAAAATTAACGTGCCCATATTTAATAACTTCAATACAATTCATACAACCTTCACACTATAACTATAATATACACACCTACCAAGCCGGTGCAACCCATGCAGGACCAGTGATAATGGCTAATTCACATTGGTCATGGGTCATGTGCATTAGGTTATCACTGGTCATATTCATTAATGGGTATTTGACATTCATTGGGTCATATGCATTGGAGTTGTAGTAGTTTCTTAGAGTGTCTTTATGGACACATCCTTGACTGGGGGTGACAATGGGTAAATAACATGGGTCATGGGTCATGTGCATTGGGTTGTAGTGGCTTATAGTGTCATGTTATCGACCAATACATGACTGGTGATTGAAAATGGGTATTTAACATGGGTCATGGTCATGTGCATTTGGTTGTAGTGGCTTATAGTGTAATGAAACCCATGCATGACCGGTGATAATGGCTAATTTACATGGGTCATGGGTCATGTGCATTAGGTTTTTACAATTATTGTAACGAAATACTTACATTTTATATGACTTATATCATTTAATTTACTAGAAAGACATATTATGTATCATTTGTATTACGGTTAAAACTCGATTAAAACATCAAAAAATGGTTAATCATGACACCGAACAGCCCCGGTCAACCACGACTCACTTAGGGGTACCACTGTCCGCGTTACCCGCGTAGTTTTAACGGTTGATTTAGGATAGTAAAATTAATTACTCGCCCGTGACGGATAGCTTAAATTCCCAACAAACGAACTGACAGCACGTGTTGAACACCCCTAATTTGACCCATATGATTGTCAATACCTAATAAATGAATGTGAACAAGTGATAACATAATGCACATGACCATGACCTATGTGAAGTAGCTATTATCAACGATCATGCTATGGTTCCATTACACTATAATCCACTACAACCAATGCATGGTGACCCCTGATACCCATGTTAATTACCCTATCTGTCGATCCACCAGTCATGTATTGTCGATTAACATGACACTATAAGCCAAATAAAACCCAAATGCACATTACCCATGACCATGTTAAATACCATTGTCACCATGTTCATTAGTCATGGATGAGTCGTAACATGACACTTTAAGCAACTACAACCCAATGCATATGACCTATATGATGTCAAATACCCATTAATGAATGTGACCAGTGATAACCTAATGCACATGACCCATGACCCATGTTGCTACAAGCTCTAGCTTGTTTAAAAACAAGCTAGTGATAGCAATAAGCCCATCCCTTTTTGGCTTATCTTCCAATATAGCTTTTGACAAATTTTTAAGTTAAAAAGGGATTAAATAATATAAGCTATGGACAAGCTTATATTGTTTTAAGTAAAACAGGCTTAAGTAAAGATGAAAAGAGATTGGGTTCGGTAACAAACATTTTAAAACATAAAAGACATTAACTTAAAAACAAGATTTTAACATAAAACTTAAATTTCATTAACTTAAATAAAATAGTACAAGGCTAAAAAAAACAATACAATAAGCTTAAAAAGACTTAAATATAAGCTGAAAATAAAACTAGATTAAAAACTACTTTTCTCAAGGGCTTACAAAGGGTCCTATTTATACTAAATTCTTTAAGTCTTGGGGTCTTCACATGTGTTACTTCTGTGAGTGAACTCAAGAGGTGTGTTTCTTGTGTGAGGTAAGTCGAAAATCAATATCTAGCCCTTCATTTTTCTTGCTCATCAAGTCCTATCATCTCAGCCCTCCATTTCTTGTCTTTGTCCCATCCACGAATAAAAAATGAGGGGATTGCCAAGGTGGAATGGCAGTTTATGGTGTGGGGTTGAGTTGGAAAGGGATGGTTTTGTTTGTGGGAGCAGAAGTCGAGGTGGAGAGGATGGATGAATAGTGATCTGACAGGAAAATATAATTAGGATACAGGTAACGGTCGTTTGCCCTGAATTTGATAAGTTGTTGCATCGTTAGTCCTTTTGGACTAACATTGTTAGTCTTGGGACTACGAATGTAAGGCTTGTATGGTGTTAGGTTAATAGGGTTAATGGGGTTAATGGTTTATGGATTGGGCTTATTGTTTTGGGCCGGGTAATGGTTTTGGGTTTTAAGGGCCTTCATAAGACTTAAGGCTTATAAGTCTTATACTTGAATGCTTAATGGGCTGACCCGGCCCATTAAATGGGTACGGGTTTGCCCATTTAAGATTTCTTTAGGTTTCGGCCTCCGTTTTGACTTTATTGGAACTTTGACTTTGTTGACTTTGACTTTTCATGCTCTTTTCATTCCCGTGCTCGGTTTTGTCTGTTTTGGCTTGATTTTTGTCCTTTTTGTTGATATCCGTTACCTGCACAATACAAATGCAAAACACACAAATACAATGTATTTTTGGTATGTTTTTAGTCTTTTAAGCACGTTTTATTAGGTCAAAGATATGTGTATTTAAGCACATACCAAACGTCGTGGCTAAAAGCCCACTAAACGACAAAATAGCCGAAAATGGCAATCCGATTACTCACCGATTAATCCCATCTAGAACGATTACAAGTTATAGGGAGGTCGACCGCCCGCTATCGATTCACGATTTTTTCAACCTTTGCTACTAGTTTGTTAAATTTTTTGTAAACAAGTAACAAAACTTTTATTCACGACTATTATCGTGGCTAAAGGTATTTTCCCTTTAATATTTTTGTAAAATATTTCGTAAAATTCCTAAGATACTTTTAGCTAAATATATCCCCCCCAAAAATTTCATGAATCTCATTAATTTTCCCAAATTAATCACCCCTGTCACCGCCAAAACTCCTTCTCATCTCACCACAACTCCCGTCACCACGACAGCTCTCATCACATCACTCTCTCGTCGTTGTCACTCTCCCGTCAAAGACCCACCACTCCCGTTACCACTAGTAAGTATTGTTATGTTCCTTTTGTACACATCATTCTAAAAAATCGTGTTTATGATTCTGTAATTGAAAATGTCTTGATTATGCTATAATTGAACATTTGTTTTGTGTTTTTTTTTCCGATTTCCTCTTGTAGATTATGTCAATTTGATATTTTCGTGAAATATTTCGTAAAATTCGTGATAATGTATTCCCCCAAAAATTTCATGAATCATATTCCCCCAGAAACAACTCCTCCTGTCACCCGCCACAACTCCCTCTCATCTCACCACAAATCCTGTCACCACCACAGCTCTCATCACGTCACTCTCTCGTCGATCGCTGTCACTCTCCCGTCATAGACCCACCACTCCCGTCACCACTAGTAAGTATTATGTTCCTTTTGTACACATCGTTCTAAAAAAACCGTGTTTATGATTCTGTAATTGAAAATGTCTTGATTATGCTGTAATTGAACATTTGTTTTGAGATTTCTTCTTGTAAATTATGTCATATTTCTTGGTAAAATTAGCTAGTTAATTGGTTAAAATATATAAGTAGCCCTGTTAAGCCTATTACCACATGAACATGGAACCAGAATTGGGACTAAATGAATTAGGGTTCCTGGATGGGTGATATTTACAAGGGGAATGGGTGGTTGAAAAAGCTATAAATTGGCCTCAACCAACTATCTTAATTGAAAAAATAAATGTCAAGTTACCAGAATCTGTTCTTATATTGTGAGTTTATATTGGTTTTTGTTCACCGGACCTTTAAACTAACGATGGGGTGACCTGCAGGGACACATTTATAAACATGGACAAGTCTTGGATGGAAACTAATAGGATCAGCAAATCTTATGTTGATGGAGTAGCAGCGTTTACTGATTATGCAGTACACAACTTGCAGAAGACGGGGAACATCGACCCACGAGTTAATAAAAAACATATTTACATTCCATGTCCGTGTACCAAATGTTTAAACCACATAGAGCATAAAGTGGAGGAAGTGCAGTACCATTTATACAGACATGGGATTGATATAAGCTACACAAAGTGGACTAAACATGGAGAAGAGGATGAGCCATCAATAAGTGCCCCAAAACCTGTTAATGCTACAACAGAGTTTGTTGACGACACGGATTTTGCTTCAGATATTCCAACAGATGGCCCAGCAACAGTAGAAATGGTTAATGCTACAAAAGATAATTTTGATGAGGATGACCTTGTCAAGTTTCAAGAACTATTATTAGACGCAGAGAAGCCTCTTTACGAAGGATGTCCTGACTTCACAAAGTTGTCCGCAATAGTTAAACTACTCAACTTGAAGGGTAAGTACGGAGCTTCTGATAAGTTCTTTACTGAATTACTAGGATTGATAAAAAAGATGCTACCTGCTGGTAACGAAATGGTGGAAAAAACTTATCAAGCCAAAAAAGTTATGAAATTGATGGGATCAGGATACAAAAAGATACATGTATGTATCAACAACTGCCTTCTTTACTGGAAGGATGACAAGGATCTGACTGCGTGTCGAACTTGTAGGATATCAAGATGGAAGGTGGATAATAAGACACATAAAGTGTACGAAAACATTCCAGCAAAGGTAATGTGGTACTTTCCAATTATACCAAGACTGCAATGACTATTTAAGATACAAAGTATTTTAGAAGATTTAAGATGGCACGCGACACGAAGGATAACAGATGGTGTGTTACGTCACCCCGCAGATTCACAGGCATGGCGTACCATAGATGAAAAATTCCCCGAAATTGCTGAAGATCCAAGAAATCTACGACTAGGAATATCGGCTGATGGGTTTGACGTCAACAGAGGAAATAGGCATCACAGTGTATGGCCAATTTTAACTGTCATATACAACCTTCCTCCATGGTTGTGTATGAAAAGAAGTTTATCATGCTTTCGGTATTAATATCGGGATACCCGAGAAATGATATTGATGTTTTTTAGAACCGTTGGTTGATGATCTGCATACCTTATTCGTTTTTTAAAAATTGAGCTGTTATTTATGCGTTTGTTAGAAGGACCGGCCTTGTGTCCTCGCATGTTATTCCTTGGAGCAAGATTAAGTGTCAAATGGTTTTGGTCTGCATTTTTATGGCAGTATGTTGTCTCTGCGTGTTTGGCTTTGGGTATGCACGTTTTGCTGTTTAAGAATGTTTTGCGTTTTGGGGTTGCAGCTTGGTACAACTTATATAGTCGAATAAGCTACTTCCTAGCTTATTCAATTTGGGCTTAAGCTCATAAACGGCTTAATTTTGCTTATTAAACTGCTTATTCTTGACTTTAAAACTGCTTATTAAATCTGCTAATAAGATGATATAGATAAGGGGTTTTTGGTTTTTGGTTTTCAAAATACAAAAAAAAATTAAAAAGGAATCACGCCCAGCGAGAATCGAACCCGCGACAAGATAGAGGTCAAGCAGGTTACCATCTCAGTCAGGCAACCTATTCATCATAGGAAGAAGAATAGATTAATTTATACTTAATATATTTCTATTATAAAATTAGATTAGTTTAGGCTTAATCACATTTGGGATATATAGTTTCGAGTTTAGTTTTTTTTTAAAACCTAAAAGAGTTTAGGCTTAATAACGTGATCATATGTACCGATTTTTTACTACACTTAAATAATGTGTGACAAAAATTGAGTCTATGATTTAGACACATAAACAAACACTTCATGTAACCATATATGACATTATGAATTTAGACACACAAACACTCAATGTGACTAAT
>BQNB010176244.1:0-13081 GCA_026074375.1 Tanacetum coccineum
ATTTTTCTTTTATGAACAAGTAACCATTTTTTCTTTTTTACTTTCTCTCTCTAAAATCTATTTTTCTTATTTTTGTGTTTGAGGTGATGAAATGATATCCTAACATATGAAGACTTCAAAGCCATTGCTCAAGGATGCAGAAGCTGAAGATGTTGATGTTCACTTATATAGATCAATGATTGGATCATTGATGTATTTAACATCTTCAAGGCCTGATATAATGTTTGTTGTATGTGCTTGTGCAAGATTCTAAGTCACACCTAAAGTTTTACATCTTCATGCTGTGAAAAGAATCTTTAGATACTTAAAAGGTCAGCCTAAATTAGGCCTTTGGTATCCTAAGGACTCACCATTTGATTTGGAAGCTTATACTGACAGTGCCTATGCTGGTGCAAGTTTAGACAGGAAATCCACAATAGGAGGTTGTCAATTTCTTAGAATCAGATTGATTTCATGGCAATGCAAGAAGAAAACTGTAGTTGCCAACTCTACTACTGAAGCAGAATATGTGGCTGCTGCTAGTTGTTGTGGATAAGTACTCTGGATACAAAGTCAAATGATGGATTATGGATACAATTTCATGAATACCAAGATTTTCATTGACAATGAAAGCAAATGAAAGCACCATTTGCATAGTTAAGATCTAGTGTTTCACTCAAAGACTAAGCACATTGAGATTAGACATCATTTTATCAGAGATTCCAATAAGAAGAAGCTTATTCAGATGATCAAGATTCACACAGATCAAAATGTTAGAGATTTGCTCACGAAAGCATTTGATGTTGGCAGATTTCAATATCTGATTGCGAGTATAGGAATGCTTAACCTCTGAAGTATTGATTGAAGGGAGGTTAATTGTGTTAATATGCAGCGGATTATGCACAAATGATGCTTGAAATGGAATGAAACAGCAGCTAATGATGAAATTCAAGTTAGTGCTGTTGGCCTAAGTTACTACTGGTAAGTATAATTAGTAATGTTGTTATAATTAATAATGTAAGCATTGAGAGAAAACAAAAACAGACAGAGAGAATTGTAAGCAAAAAGAATTGAGAGAAATCAAAAACAGACAGGGAGAATTATGCGTTAAAAGAAATGAGAGAAATTGGTGAGCATAAAAATAGAAAGAGAGATGTGTGAAAATAAAAACAAATAGAGTGAATTGGTGAGTAAAAGAATTAAGAGAAATAGTGAGCTGAAAAATAGAAAGAGAGATGTGTGAAACAAAAATAGAAAGAGTGACTTTGTGAGCTAAAAGAATTGAGAGAATTGGTGAGAATGAAAAACAGAAAGAGAAATGTGTGACATAAAAATAGACAGAGTGATTCAGTGAGAAAAAGAATTGAGAGATATAGTGAGAATAAAAACAGAAAGAGAGCTTGTGAGAATCAAAATTGATGATGGAAATGCTTTTTGGAACGAAATTAGAGTTAATGCTGGTGACTCAAAGTTAATGCTGCTAGGCATACACTTACTACTGCCAGTGTTAGTTAATGATGTTAGGCATAAACTTACTACTGCTGGTTAAGTTAATGCTGCCAGGCATAACTTACTACTGTTGGGTCAGTTAATGCTGTTAGGCTTAACTTAGTACTGCTAGTTTAAGTTAATGCTGTTGAGGGTGATTTCATAAATACTTCGATTAAGGGTTTCAATCACTCATTCGATCGATTTTACACTTTGATATACTCTCTAATCATAAACCCTAACTCAATTTTATCATTCATCATTAAAATCCAACACAATGTCGAACCTAAAGTTTGCTGAAACCCACAATTTGGTTGCGTTTTTGGAGAAACCCAAAGAAAGTGATGGGTTTGAGGGAATTATTTATTTTTTAAATGCAAGTTCTATTAGATATGCACTAACGGTGAATCCCACCATCTATACATCATGCATTAAGCAATTCTGGGCTACTGCTAAGGCAAAAACTATCAATGGGGAAGTGCAGATACAAGCCCTAGTAGATGGGAAGAAGGTGATCGTCACTAAGACGAGTATGAGAAGAGCTCTTCAATTAAAAGATGTTGAAGGTACTAAATGTCTTCTAAATGCGACAATTTTTGAACAGCTGACACTCATAGGGTATGAAAATCTTACACAAAAGCTTACATTCTATAAAGCTTTCTTTTCACCTCAATGGAAATTTCTTATCCATACAATTCTGCAATGCCTTAGTGCTAAGACTACTGCTTGGAATGAATTTAGTAGCACTATGGCCTCAGCTGTCATATGTCTTGCCACAAACCAAAAATTCAACTTTTCCAAGTACATTTTTGATAATATGGTGAAGAACTTGGAGGGTGGGGTTAAGTTTCTAATGTATCCAAGGTTTGTGCAAGTGTTCCTGGATAAACAAGTTGAAGGAATGACCAAACATAAAGAAATTTATGTTACACCTTCTCACACTAAGAAGGTCTTTGCTAATATAAAGAGAGAAGGAAAAGATTTTTCTAGGAGAGTTACCCCTTTATTTCAAACTATGATGGTTCAAGCTCCTGAAGAATTAGGTGAGGGTTCAGAAATACCAACTGATCCTCAACACACACCCACTATTATTCAACCATCTACATCACAGCCTCAAAAGAAACAACCAATGAGGAAACAGAGGAAAGACATTGAGGTTCCTCAACCCAGTGGTTCTACAGAGCCTATCACTGATGAGGCTGCCAATGAGGAGCATGTACCTATACATTCCAATGATCCACTACTCAGTGGTAAGGATAGACTGAAACTAAATGAATTGATGGAACTTTGTACCAACTTGTGACAAAGAGTACTTGATTTGGAGAACATAAAGACCTCTCAAGCTGCAGAGATTACTAAATTAAAGGAGAGGGTCAAGAAGCTAGAAAGGAGGAATAAGTCAAGAACTCCAAAGCTTAAAAGGTTAAGGAAGGTTGGTAGATCTGCACAAGTTGTTTCCTCTGAAGATGAAGATTTGGGTGCTTAGGAGGATGCATCCAAACAGGGGAGTAAAATTGCTGATCTTGATGCTGATGCAGAGGTTACTTTGGTTGATGAGGCTCAGGGGAGGAATGATGATAACTTAATATTTGATACATGATTTTAAATGAGCAGGAAGTTAAGGTTGAAAAGGTAGTAAGTACTGCTGAAGTTACTACTGTCAGTGCTACAACAACAATTGTTGATGAGTTGACTCTGGCTCAGACCTTAATAGAGATCAAAGCAGCTAAACCTATGGTTGTTACAACTCCTACTACAACAACTACAACTGTTGTTACAAGACCTAAGGCTAGAGGAGTTGTAGTTCAAGAGCCAAGTAAATTTACAAAGGTAACATCACCTTCACAACTATTACAACTTCCACAGGCTAAAGACAAAGGCAAGGCAAAGATGATAGAACCTGAAAAGCCTTTGAAAAAGAAGGATCAAATTTTAATTGATGAAGAAATTGCTCAAAAACTTCAAGCTCAATTAAATGCTAAATTGGAAGAAGAAGAGAAGCTTGCAATAACAAAGAGAAGAAGATGCAAACATTGCTGAATGGGATAACGTTCAAGTTATGATAGATGTAGATTATGAGCTAGCTGCAAGATTACAAGCACAAGAACATGAAGAGTTGACTGTTGAAGAAAAGTCAAAGCTATTTGTAAAGCTTATGGATAAAAGAAAGAAACATTTTACAAGACTTAGAGCAGAGAAGAAAACCACCAACCAAAGCTCAAAATAGAAATCAAATGTGTACCTATCTGAAGAACATGGCTGGATTCACTCACAATCAGTTGAAGAACAAAAGCTTTGATGAAGTTCAGAAGGCTTTTGATAAGACCATGGGTTAGATAGACTCATTTGTATCTATGGATTCTGAAGTGGTGAAAGGAGGTAAAGAGAAAGATGAAGGCAGTGTAACAAGAGCAGAAGAAAGCAGTTCTAAAAGAGCAGGCACAGAGCTAGAACAAGAACGAATTAAGAAGCAAAAGATAGATGATGATCAAGAAGAAGCTGAGATGAAAAAGCATATGGAGATTGTTGTTGATGAAGAAGAAATAGCAGTTGATGCTATACCATTAGCCACTAAGCCCCTAATCATTGTTGACTATAAAATCATCAAAGAAGGAAAGACGGGATACTTTCAAATCATAAGAGCTGATAGAAGTTTAAGGAGGTACTCATCAATGATTAGGATGCTTCAGAATATTGACAGAGAAGACTTGGAAACACTCTGGAAGTTGGTTAAAGCTAAACATGGGTCATCAAGGCCAGAGGAGGCATATGAAAGAGTGTTATGGGGTGATCTGAAAGTGATGTTTGAACCTGATGTAGAAAGTGATGTATGGAGAAATCTACAAGGACACAAAGTGACAGTTTGGAAGCTATTTTTTTCAAGTGGAGTACATTTTGTGAGATTTCTGAATCTGCATATCTTTATGCTGGTAGAGAAAAAGTATCCACTTACACCTGCAACAATCATAGCAATGCTCAACAAGAAGCTTCAAGCTGACCATTAGAATGAAATGTGCTATCAACTTCTTAAGCTCATGACTAAACTGGTCAAGAATCCTGGAAGTGTTTGAAAGAATCAACCTGGTGATGGTGAAAGCTTTTAATGAAGAAACTTAAGATTCAGAAGAAGAATATCAAGTTTAGGGGAGGATTGTTAGGATTAAAAGCTTCTTGATGCTATTTGGAAGTAACTGCTGCTAAGTTAGTGCTGTTGGTATAAAAGTTAATGCTGTTGTTTACAACTGCTGAAAGATTACAACTGCTAGATGAGTTTCTACTGTCAGAAGGATAAAGACAAGAGAAAGGATTAAGATGAAGATTGTTTATCAAGATTATTTACGGGATAAGGATGAGATATTTTTGTAAAAGATATGTATATCTTATTAAGTTAGAAGATTTGCAATTATCTATTAGAATTATAGAAGATTTGTAGTTATCTTGTAAAGGACTCCTTGGTGTATAAAAGGAGATCCTAGGTTATGGTTATTGATATACATTCATACGTTTTTGATATATAGCTTCAAGGTTGTAAACCGTAGTACTACACAGAGTACTCGTATTATTGATAATAATAATATTGGAGCTTTTCAGTGATATCATTGTTTATTTAGTTTACTGTTTCATTAATATTTTTCTACCATATTTGTTTTGGATTTATCCAAAGTAACTTAACCTTTACAAGCTTAGAAATCGATCTTAAGTTGGGATCAACATTCCACCAAATATGAGTGTGCCAGAGATGTAGTAGACTTTAGAACTTGGCTTGGTATATCACTCGAGACCGCAATGATAAGTACTATGGATTTAGATGGAGTAACTTATTTAAATTGGTAAATTTTAGGATTACACCCAACTTGCCTTTACATGTTGCTTATTAACTAACTACACCGGTTAGTTAACCCTCGTATAAACCCTTTGTTTACTCTCACTTTAAGAGTAAGATACCCCTAGAACAACCCGTAGAGCCAATCCTTTAGGAACTACACCAATTGTTTATTTCGTTACACCTTTACACCTTAGCCTACCCTGTTAGATTAAGTTTATTTTACAGTTGCTAGTTGCTTAAAGAATAAAGTTTGTATTTCCCAAGTCTTGTGTCAAAATTTCTATCTTTGGTATGGTTGGAAGAATTTGCACATTGCAAATGGGAATGTATATTATAGTCAAAACTCATGTATTTTTACTACCAACACAACTAATGGTACGTCCGAAGAATGAAGGAATTATCGAAGGAATTATCCGGAATTATTATGATCATGAAGATGGTGAAATTACACTGAGTTTTGTAGTATAGTGTTAGAAAAAAAAATTGGAAAAATTGGAAAAAATTTAGAAAAATCACAACAAAAAAGAGAAGAAAAGTTTGAAGATAATCGTTTCGCAACTACCGAAGGAATTACACGAAGGATCGATTATTCGTTGATACAAATCGACGATGTAGAGTATTGTATAAAGTGGTAGATATCGCCACTTACCTTGTAAAGTATGTAAAGTATGGGACGATTGGGAAGTTGACCGTTACGGGAACGCCAACTTAGGTTGTTGTTTTTTATCTATGATCAAGACGTTGTAAATAGTTATGTCTTTATCATGGTAACGGTCGGGAAAAAGTGTCTAGCAACTTGTATTTTAGACTTAATCTATATGTTTCGTAATTTTTATTTAACAACAATTTACTTCTCTTTCCTTATGACTAGCCGCTGGTTTTACGCGAATGAGGATTTGTATAAGCGTGCATGTCTATTCTTTCGTTACAGCCATGTATGCATGTCTCAGCTGCCTTGTTGGTTTATGACTTTTGGTGAAAGTTAGAAGGTCCCTACCCTATATCATTCTTCATCCTAACCGTTGGTTAAATTCGAATGAGGATGTG
Organism: Tanacetum coccineum; assembly: GCA_026074375.1. NCBI lineage: Eukaryota > Viridiplantae > Streptophyta > Magnoliopsida > Asterales > Asteraceae > Tanacetum > Tanacetum coccineum. The sequence continues at coordinate 6,341 of BQNB010176244.1, forward strand.
ATCGAACATACATGTCTATTCCGTAATGTAATTTATCCAATCGTTTATGGGTGTTTTGTATGTGTGGTCTTTGTACCCTCCTAGAATATTGGTATCGATATAGATTAGTTAGACGTAATCAAACACTAGCCTATCATTGCAAACCATATTTACCTTTATAAAATTGTTTACATCCTTTGCTTTAGCGGTGGTGATGTGTTTCCTTTCCAAGATTATGATAGAATACTCATCATGAACCCCCGCCCCCGAGCATTTGAGAGAATTTAGTTACATGTTACAAACATAGATTAGGTTGAGTGATTTGTCGTGTTTTCATCCTTCCTATTTCGTGAGGGGTTTTGGTTGATAGTGTACTTGTAATAGATCAAATAACTTGCTTTATAGAAAATTCCTTAGGATTACATTTTTATTAACTTCTAAAGGTACTTTGAGGAAAAGTTGGATTTTTTAAGCCGGGGATATTTGATGATATCAAATAACGTCTATTTTATAGCATCATTTATCCCATGTAATTGACCCATTTTTTAAAATTATTGCAAAGAATTGTTACTTAATCTTTATATTTGAGAATTGCAGTAATTATGTAGTACTTGGTGAATATAAGCAAAAGGCGCGCATTCTAGAGCTTAAATGAAGATATTTTAAGATTAATGATTCTGACTACCAATACGCCGTATCCATCAAGGAAGATACGGCGTATCCGTGCCTGCACTCACCAAAGACCACAAAGGAAAAAAGATCAATACGCCGAATCTAGAGAAGTCCAATACGCCATATTCAAGATATAGTATGTGAATATTCTGGAAAATATCAAACGTGGTCCCTACTCCAAGAAACCCACTATATGCATATCCAACCACATTAGGTACGCCGTATTGTACCGACTTCCTAGACCTATAAATACAATACTCAAAAATGAGTTTTAGTGTGCTAAATCATATGCTAAATCATATTCTCAATACCTAAACAACAAAAGTCGATTTTAAGAGGAGAAAAAGAGCAGAAGAGGTCTTGCAACTCATTCCAATCCATAGGAGACAACGTGTAATTTCTTATACTTTTGTAATCATTCAGTTTTTGATATTATTCGTTAACTTGGTTAGTTTACCTTAGCTAAGCCATTACTCTTATATTAATTATGATGTTCGAAGGCTAATACCTTTAGGTATTAGACATTATTATGAAGATCTCAATGTTTGGTTTTGTTTATATCTCGATTTCTTAATTTATCATTGAATGCTTGTTTATGTTTATCAATATACTTGTTTACGTGCTTTTGTATGTGACCTATCATTCAACTGGATCTAGTGATACATATTTAATGCACTACAACTTTGGTGTTGTTTGGGCATAGGCTAAGAGTCCAGTATAGCTCTCCATATAGTAATGCGTATAGGTGGAACAAATAGGATCACTAATAATGTCCTGCTTGCCTTGATTGAACTGGTTGTATCGTAGAAGGTAGTGGCTTAGTACTAATTAATACGTTCTGGTCATTGGTATAGTTTGGATTGTGATACAAGTTACCGTTAAGCAGTAACTAGGTAAAGTATCTATGAGCTAGGGTTCGTTTGACATACACGGTGTCGTCCTCTAGATGAATTATAATCAATATATAAGGATGCTTTATGCGCTTTAATTATGACAGAATTAATGTGTCTAGGTCTTAGGATAAAGTCCCGCCTAAGTTTAAGAATGATATGCCACCTCGAGATAAGTAATCATTGCACTGAATAAACTAACCAACTTTTAATCGGATTAGTGATGGCTAATACAGTTTTCTATTAGAAGGCTTGACCGCTCTACTATCTCCTGTTAATTTTCTTGCATGGGTTAAAGTGTCTTGAATTGATTGTAGTTACCACCAAACCCGTACCAGTCTCTCAGGCTGAAACCCCCATTTTTACATGTTAGAATTAGGATTAGAACTAACATAGGATTAGCATAGGTTTGACTTAGATTAGAGTTAACTTAATTTAGTAAACCGAAATATTAATAAATTGAGAGATTTAACCTCGCTTCAAGTGTTCGACACCCTACTTACCACAAATTTACCACCGACCTGGTACACTTGTGACATCCGTCAATTTTTGAGGTCAGTAACTGAAAGCAAACATATGATAATTGACTCTTCTAATTATTTAAGGAGTCACTTTTATGTGGTCATGCTATTTTTAGCGTTTAACACTTATTTTTCTAGGAACCCTAGTTATACGAACGCACATTTGACCTAACGATCCTAGTTAACGGTCCTAACGACCAACGATATGCTCAAATAACATTATAAAAATGTCAAAACACATGGGAGAACATAATTTAACAAAATTATAAACTATCTTAAAAGATACGTTTTTACGACATTTTAAGTATTTACCAAACGCTTACGACTTAGGCAAATTAACTTATATCAATTAAATGGTACTTGCACTATATATAAAAAAGAAAATACATAAAAACCCTTCCCCCCATGTGGCCGACCAACCTCACCACAACCCAATAAGATTACATGCAATCTCTAAAACCATCTACCCTTGTCTCTATATAAACATAAAACCACTTCATTTTAGATCTAGCAAACAAAAAAAAATTCTCTTCTCCTTGGTTCTCCTTGCTGCTGCCGTCCCTAATCCACCATCAAAACACCTTCATTTTAAATCTTTGGGAGCAAGATCAAAGGTAAAAATCATGGTACAAGATGACTAGTATGTCTCTTGTACCAAAACTCTTCAAAATGAGGTTTTCTTGACTTTTCTTGCATATTTAAGCTTGCTTTTGTAAAACTCTTTATGGGTAAATTATTTTCATAATAGAAAGCTCTTAAATCAGTAATAATGATGTACAAAAACGTTGGGTTATGCATTTTTATTTTTGCTACAAGATCTATGCAAGACAAGTAACATAAAGTCTTTGATTTTCAAAATTTTTGGCACATCTTGTAAGTTTGTGTGTAAAAGAGATTTAGATCCATGAACCCACTAATATTTTTGGATGATATTGATGTTAAGACTTGTATAATATGGCATTTTTGCATGTTGGGTTATTGGTTTGACTTGATTAAGTCAAAGCTATTTTTCAAACGGCACCTATTTTTATTTTTGGGTCATATTGATTGGAGCATAAGTTGATGATAAATAAACATTTTGGCAAGATTCAAGAGCCTAGATTCAAGTTCTTTGAGTCTAGTTTCCAGAAATATAAGCCTTTTAAAGATATAAGGTCGTTGGGTTAGTCAAAGTTACAAAATGGTATAAAGTGTCAAAACCGCCCAAAAATCTCTTTTCAACCCATGTACTAAATTTATCATGAATCATAAACCACAACGAATCTATCATTGAAACCGATATGAAAGACACTTGTATGGGTTATTTAGAGTCTCCCATTGGACTAACTCATATAACCATGATTTAGACCCTCTGATCACTAAAACACTTTGGTATGTCCAGATTTGGCCATTTTTGGAGTCGGGTATAAATAGTCAAGTATAAGTCCTTAATAAATTTTGAGAAAATTCATGGACACGCCTAAAACATAGAATTTTGACCTGGAGTAGTAGCTTGACCAGAATCTTTGGTTAGCTTGGTCAAATAAATACTTAAAGTACCGGGAAATTTGGGTCAAATTGTTGTAATTGCGTTTTATGATAAAAGTGACTTTGGAAACAAATGTGAACACAAGGCATAACAAATGAACTTTAATATTGTCCGAGCATATCGTATAGGATCTAATTAATTATATTTACTTGTGTTAGGTTGCGAGTAGAAGGTTGCGTATTCGTTTGGGTTGCCTACTTAGTGTGGTTTGCCGAGAAGTCCTATTATCGTTCTAACTTTTAAGGTGAGTTTCTCACATCCCCTTTTTCATACATGTTTTAAATGTTTTGGGGTGGAAAGCATGATGTGTCGTTTTTATACTCTTACTTTAAAGTAATTGATCTTTTGAGCACATTTGAACTTGAACTTGTTTTGAACGTATGGAACTTGATTTGAACTTGTTGAACTTTGGAAACGTGTTGCACGTGAACTTGGCATGTATGTTGTTGTATGATTGGAACCCGCCACTACTTTTAACTCATTATCCCCCTCATCGGGATTAAGACGTTAGTACTTATGGATAGCGCTATTAGGAGATTAGCCCCTCCTCACTCCCCGCATAAGGGTGCATAGTACTCAGTGTTTATGGCACACTATACAACTAGAACTCGATTGGATGTTTGGAATGGTTAGGTTGAATACGTTTAAGTAGTGCCTTGCATAAACACTATAGCATACATATATGGTGAATTGATTTTGTTTTACGTTAGTTTATGTAACGGGAACTGTTTTGAAATCTTGATTTGTTTTAGACTATCAACTTGTTTAGAAATTGATTTTGGTTTAGACAACTGTTTTTGATACCTTGCCAATGAGTTGGCAACTGTTATTGGACGTCTACTCTTTTATAAACTATATTTGGTGTACAAAGTCTTGAGAACTCATCAAATATTTCGATAGTTGACTGTTTTTATCATGCTTTTCAGGTGACGTTCCTAAAGTGGAAACTTAGTGTGATTGCATTTGAGCCTGTTCAAGATGTCTATTTTCGGAAGAAAATTTTTACAAGTTATTGTCTTTTGGGTGATCCATGTTCGGAAGAAAAACTACTATGTTGTCTTTGTACTTTTAAACTTGTACCTGAATTGTTGTAATTCGGATAACTTGCTTTTATTTAAACTCATGTATGGTGTTTTGTCTATCATCTTATGTGACGCTTATTAATATGTTACACCTCGCGTTTCTGCCTTGGTGGGGTGTGACAGATTGGTAATCAGAGCCTAAGGTTATAGAGAACGCCAGTTTTCAAAAATGAAAATCCGAACTATAACCCAAATGATTTTCTTTTTCTAAAAACACCGAACATGAAACGAGTCGACTAGTCCGAGTGGTTGCATCATTAGACCTAAATTAGACATAACTTGATCAACTATGTCTAATTCAGGGAGTATCATGAAACACTGGGTATAGTCATTATTTTAAACAAGTTTAAAATCGACTTTGCACTTTAGTCACTGAAAAGCATACCAGGAATTATGTGCACCGTACAATGCATGCTTTTAGATGTCCACTATTTGATTTTAGTACATAATGCTTATTTGGATTGATCCATTTATATTCTGAGTTTGCTTTCACATCAGTTACTGTCATTATAGTGTCACACTGTCCCTAGGCACCTGGTTATTAAGAACACCATTATAGTCACAATATGTCCCATAGATCGTCTTCACGCGCTAATGATTTCGGGATTAAGTCGCGACGTACACCTATATACTTTTCGTACCTTTACCCTGCAATAAGAACTTGAGAAGGACTCGTTGATAGATTCCGAGTAAGAACTCAAGTCGAGCAGCAGGTGAACTACGTATGCACGACATGAATGCAATACGACTATAGAGAGATTAGGGTCGAAAGCATAAATGCGAGTGTTTTGTCCCTATCCTACCAAACTCTTTTCCGGATTAGTTGTTGGCAGATACACCAATGAGGGTGTACTAGTGTAGCTTACCCGCACGGTTAATCTTATTCTTTTTTTCGGATTACTGGTTGTGTAGTTCCTTTCTATTATGAGATAAGGAACTATTTGAATCGATTGTATAACTCAAGTGTCAATTTTGACTGATATTGATATCATTATCTTTTGGGAAAGATTTTGTGTCTGTTGTCCCTGTTTATTCACTCGTTTGATTTCATATATTTTGACTTGATATATATATATATATATATTATTGATAGCATTGTTGTACGAGTCAAAACTTTGACACAATTATCTTGTAAAATTTTATCCGGTTTTTTACTACTTAACAATGTAATGAATAAAACGATAAACTTTTGATAGCTCAACTAAACCTACATTTTTATGATTACCTCTTGATTATTTTAACAACCAATCAAATATATACTTGAGAAATTTTGAACCCATCATTTATAAATATATATATATATATATATATATATACATATATATATATATATATATATATATATATATATATATATATACTAGTTTCATAACCCGCCCATCGGGCGGGTTAGCTTCAAAATAATATGGATAATTTTAAGTGGACGTAAATAAATATTGAAAAGAGCAAAACATCTTAAACGCAAAACTGCAACAAAACTAACTTGTCGGTTTATACAAAAGATAATGAATATTGTTGTATATACAAAAAGGGCTGCCTATTCAAATACGAAATAAGACTTTTTTGTAAACGACGTTTGTTGTTGAGTTTGAGTAGTTGTCGTCTTTGTCGCAACAGAAAACCTCCAATCCTTACTTGCTCTTGACTCGACGCAATTGTTGTTCCCCATGTCATAGCTATCGTTTCTTCTTTGTTAGGCTTGTATATCTCAAAGCTGGCACCAAAAGAAAGATGCGTAAGTCAGTACATAGAGTATAAATTTGATTACTAATAGTCCTAGACATCTATCTAAACCATACATGTTAAGCAATCATAGCATACACTCACGTTTAAAGTAGAAATAAAACCAACCCGGTGCAAAAGATTATGCCTTTGATTAATCCTCAAGAAATGGTAAGATTTGGCAAAACCTATTAGTCACGAGATAAAAACCCATGACCAATATTAATGGTCAAAAGTCACAGGACCCAATCCAACTCATACATGACCATCAAGGACTCAAAGGGCCTATATTCAGCCAACAACTTGATCAAAAAATTGTCTGATTAGGTCAAATTGAATGATAAAAA
>BQNB010176245.1:0-13081 GCA_026074375.1 Tanacetum coccineum
GTTCTCTTAATTTTCTGGTGGATTCAAGATTATTAATGAAGAGCATTGTTTACACCCTTATTGTTACAACCAAATTGCCTTAGTCTTCCTTGTATGTACTCGCTTTAGTACATTATTGTTATAACCCAGTTAATTGTTTGCTTGAGTACGTGGTTGCTAAGTCGAGTGTATTGATTAGTGTATACAGTTTTAGGACGATTGGGATTCATGGTAGTTTTTTTTGGAGAAATGGGGAAGAAGTCAAATTATTACCCCCATACATGCTTAATACACTCTATGTTATTTTGATCCTTTCAATTGAGGTCATTAGATTCGTTTATGCTTATGAGTTCTAAAAATCAAGTATAGGGTGCTTTTATAAACCCCAAGTCATGTATTATTATGTTTCAGCAGATGGCAAGGCAAAAGTGTACGAAAAAAAGTGAAAAGAAAAAAATGAAAAATTTTATAGAAAAAGAAGAAAAAATGTACGGGTTGGCATCTCGCTTATGTTTATGTTTATGTCAGAAAGGAAAAAGAAATAGTTTAATGTAGAGTTTGTATATCTTTGTCGTAGTGTGGTCGAGTCTTGGCTTAGCAACGCCTTCGCATGTATTCTTGTATATTAATTAACTCACCACCAACCCAAATCCACCAAAATATATCCTATCCATTTTTGTTTCTGTTTAAATTACACCCAAACATCACAACCCTTTAAAGACCTCTTTGATAGTAATTCATAGATGCTTATGCCATAACGGCAGAGGTTTGATCCTTTATCAAGCTTATGGTAATTTATATGCTATGACAGGTAACGAGTGTTACTTTTTCGTTTCCCATATTGCTACAATTCATTATACACTTATTGTGAGGTGCTAGTATATAATTTTCATGCTTTTAATTACGAGGTCTAATTGGTTGTGTCATAAACTATCTTTAAAAAGTAAGTTAAATACCCCCAATATTGCTATTATCAATGTATAAAAGCCCATTTGCTTAAGGACAAGCAAATCTCAAATGTAGAGGTATTTGATGAGGTGTCATTTGATATACTTTTTCAGGGTCATTTAACCTTATAAATCATGCAAATGTCTCTAAAATGCGTGCTTAATCGTTTCTTTTTGTATTTTTAGCACTTGGATGGAATTTGGAGGAAATACATGTGACTTAGGCTCATTTGGGGAAGAAATGGACGAGATTACAACTTTACACCAAAGTCGATGAATAAATAGCCATATAGTGGCTGGAGACAGCGTCACAAATACATGTGACGGCGTCAGATCATCAAAGAGATGGCGTTAGGAAAATTAAGACGGCGCCAAGACTTAATCGACATAGTGAGACCCTAGAAGATTTGGCAAAGCGACGTTGTCAAGATCATAAAGCAACACCGTCGCGGTCATTTTTCTATATATACAAGTTCAGAATTAGGGTTTTGAGTGTGGAACTTGGGAGTCATTATTAGAGTACAATTATCAACAGTAATTAGGTCGTTTTTGGGGTTCTCAAACCCCTTTGTAACCACCTAAACTCTATGTTTTGATCAGTGAAGTTCTTTATCTTTTAATCTTTTAGTATATCTATGTGTTGTCTAATTAATTATTGTTCTTTGCTTCTCATTAACATGCTAGGCTAGATCTTATAGTGTTTGCTTATGATTGCATGTGAATTAGTTTGTAGATCCTTTTAATATTGCTTTTTGTTGATGGGTGTGCGTGTTAGGCTCTAGAAAACTAGCTTTGTAATTGCTTGCGAATACGTCTAGGGAAACGTGACTGTGTAGAAATTCCATCGGTTACAGTCTTGTTAGGTTAAAGAAAAGTGTTTATTATTAAATGAATTTGTCTTTGTATAGTTTATAGTTTTATTAGTAATTATAATGTAATAAAGTCTATCTTGGTCAAAGTTAAGTAAAGTTGACCAATGTTTGACTAAAGTTAGGAAAATAGAATAGGAATAGCAATAAGTATAAATACCCATCTAAGAGGGGTATTTATACCAGTCACTCACATTTTGTAACTCACTTCTCCCTCCTATTTCTATTTTCCCTTTTGGAATGAAACTTTAAAAATGATAAAAAAAAATACTATCTAGCTCCTCTCCTCTAATCCTATAACTTTGGTATGATACTATAGTGCAAACATGACATATAACAAGTCTTCATACTACCTTACCCATCTATGGCTGATCACCTTTTAAGTATTTTAAAGTGTGTAATGTATTCTTAGGGGCATTGTAATAGTCTTCATACTACCTTACTTGTGCGTCGCCTTAACGGAATATTACGTAGACGGCGGGTTCGTGTAATTCGTTCATGACTGAGGAAATACTTGCACATCGCATCACAAGTGTGATAAAGCAATAGAATTAGGAGAAGCAAACTAAGGATCATGCATGATTAAGAAAACACATTCATTTACCTATACGAGTTTCTACAGTATTTTAGATTTAATTTTAGTTATTAGTTTAATTAGCTAAAAACCGAATCCCCTCTCAAACCAAATATTTTAATTGCTTTCTTACAAATATAAAAACACAAAAATAATCTTCTTTCAACCCCTTAGACCTTAGTTACGTTTAGCTCGAGCCTTCCCAACCTATTCCCCTAGAGAACAATAACAGCCCCCGAGTATTGCCTATACTACACTACAACGGTTAGGTACACTGCCTAGGGGTTGTAAAACTTCTTGTGGGTTTATACAACGGTTAGGTTTCGAATTTAATTTAGCTTAGGTCTACTCACTTGATTCCTATCAACTGAGAATTTTATTTTTTGTCAGTTAGCTTTCTCGAAGTCTATCTTTTCTTTGTTCCCTTTGTTCGTAAAAACCCTCTTGTTTATATTGTAAATAAAGTTGTCATTTAAATGTATGGTTATAGTTATTCGGAATTTAGCTAAATTTAGCTGGTTAGCTAAAACCTTAAGAGGTTCCCCCAATGAACCTCCTTTGAGAATTTATCAACGTTGGAAGAATGTCATCTATGAAGACGCCCTTAGGAAAAGTGACCAAATACATCAAACTTTTGAGAAGAGCTCCCTAGCAATGACCTGTAAGTTGGATGACATGATAGAATTGCCTAAGTCACAACCTAAGAGAACATATAAAGAGGATTTAGAATGTGAGATGGTTATGGTTAAGATGTCTAGGTGCATGTCATGGTTAGGTTCTACTGATGCATATGATGAGCCTATAGGTAGTCTAGGTATGATGAATAATGAGGTAGAAAATACATGCCCACAAAGTACCTCACAAGTCCTCCCATCATTTGAGGAATACACACCTCCCGTGACTTACCTGAAAGAAGTAGAAGAGACTTTAGAAACCCCTATGGAGGTAGAGCCTTTGGAAAAACCAAAACTAGAGGATGTAGGTTTGACTAATCATAATATTTCTCTTAGTTCTAGGGAAGTTCTTAGTTTTGATGAACCGGAGCCTCAACCACAACCCTTACCTAATTGTCCATCCTTAGATATAATTCTAGGAGACGAAAGAGGCCCCAAACCACCCATCAAACCACATAGTCCAGATAGTTTTAGGATGAAGGGAGTAGACAATTTGACCATTCATACACCACCTTCACCTCACATGGCGTCTTTCCACCCTAAGGCTGTATATTGCTATCATCACCAGTGTATAGAAGATTGATGTGTTTCGAAAGCTTTAAATTTATAAGACTAAAAATACCGATTAATTAGATGGAAACACACAGGTCAAAGTATAACCCATGTACGTAGTACAATCTTTTTAGGTAAGACCATGTCATCCATAGGGATTTGCGTAGTGTCAAATAATCAACAGAAAAATAAACTTTAACAAATATGAGAAATATGACTACTCGGATAATTTCAAATAATTTTTAAGCAGTGGTAATAGTTACGATCTTCGACTTTGAATTTATAAAATGTGCTTTCTCGTCATAAAATGTTTTTACGAATTCACTTGTTTAACTTAAGACTCACGTTTATATAACTCGATTAAATGTGTCACTCAAATAATTCAGTTACTATTATATCAAATCTATTTTTGTTTATCAAATAACGCAAGTGGATTTCTCGTCACAGACGATAAAGATCATAGACAAATCTTTAAAACTATATAGATCACAACGGGTCTTTCGACCTATACCGGTGTGAGTATATAATCAAAGTTGATAAGATTAGACACGATAGGATTATAACATAAGCTTAAGATTAACAAGATCGTAATTATACCAAACGCTTATTCATTATATTATTTTCACCCAGTAGTCATGAGAGATTTAACCTCTCATGGCTATGAAGTTCATAACAAGATTAAATGGAATAACAAGAAACATACTATACCTGGGTAAGAATATGGATCAGAATTCTCCCCGTAACAAGTATGGAATCGAAATACAACCTTTTATTCTTATAAAATCTATGATACTCTTTTTCGTTCTTCGTGGTTTGATCTTTAATCTTCAAAGGTTTATGGTGTTTTTGGAATGAAGGATTGGAGATATAATGAATTGGTTGTGTGTGAGATGAATGAAGTGAGTAAGTATGAGATATTCTAAATGTGTCAAATTGATTGTAATGTGTGTGAAAATGATAAATCAAGTATTCTTACTTAAAGATGAAGGATTTGTAAGGTTTTAGAGTGTTTAATCTTGAGTTTTAGTATGTGGGTGGGGGGGGGGGGAGATTTAAGTTTTTGGTGGAGGTCACTTTTGAAAAAAGGTCAAAATCAAAAAAAATTACACTAAAATCTCATCTTTTCGGGCTAGCCATGGAGGGCACCGCCCCCATACTTCACACATGCATACTAAGTCAGTATTGAGCTTTATGCACTCAACATCGTGCTCATGCACTCAGTGAATATCGCGCTTATGCACTCAATTAGTAATATGTTTCATGTAGTGAGAATAGTATTATATGTACTTATTTATCATCATGCAATTTCAATAATTAGTCCCAGACATAGTAGAATTCAGATTTAGTTTCGGATAATCCCTTAGATTCGACACCGTGCTTATGCACCCATGTAGAAACTCAGATTGCATCCGTGCAAGAAATTCCAAATATAGCTTCAGACTAAAACTCAGTTATTAGTTCGATTCAGTACTATCTAGTTATCAGTCAGTGTCATAATAGCATTCTTACAATTTCAGATTTACTATAGCTCACATCTCAGATTCAGACTCGGATCCGTTTACTCACTAAGTCATCATGACTTATTGTTCTTAGTTTCATGTTTTGCAGGTGAGGTTATTCATATGTGAGGGCTTGTAGAATAAGGAGATGATATGAGGGAATGATGACATCAAATAACGTCTATTTTATAGCATCATTTATTCCATGTTATTAACCTATTTTGTATAGTTATTGCAAAGAACTGTTACTTAATCGTTTATATTTGATAATTGCAGTAATTATGGAGTAATCGGTGAAAGTTAGCAAAAGGCGCGCATTTTGGAGCTTAAATGAAGATATTTTGAAAATTACTATTCTGAAGACCAATACGCCATATCCATCAAGGAAGACACGACGTATTTGTGCCTGCACTCACCAAAGACCACAAAGGAATAAAGCTCAATACGCCGTATCTAGAAAGACTCAATACGCCATATTCAAAATATGGAATCAATATAATATTCTGGAAGATATCAAGCGTGGTCCCTACTCCAAGAAATCCCCAATACGCCGTATCCAATACTTGGATACGCCGTATCGAACCGACTTCTAGACCTTATAAATAGAAAACTCAAAAACAAGTTTTAAGTGTGCTAAATCATATTCTCGATACCTAAACCATAAAAGTCGATTTTCAGAAGAGAAAAAGAGCAGAAGAGGTCGAGCAACGTTATCAATTCCATAGAAGACATCGTGTAATTCCATATACTTTAGTAATCGTTCAGTTTTTGGTATCATTCGTTAACTCGGTTAGTTTACCTTGGCTAAATAATTGCTCTTGTATTTATTATGACGTTTGAAGGCTAATACCTTCGGGTATTAGCCATTATTATGAAGATCTGAATGTTTGGTATTTGTTTATCTCGATTTCTTGATTTATCGTTGAATGCTTGTTTATGTTTATCAATTTATACTTGTTTACGCGCTTTTGTATGCGACCTATCATTCAACTGGATCTAGTGAAGCGGACCAAGTAGATCTAGAGTCCGGGATAGCTCTCCATATAGTAATTTATACATCTAGAATCATAGTTACACAAATATTGTCCTTCTAAGTCTGTGTCTAGGATACGCTTCGGGCTTAACTAGTTAATTGGATATTGCCAATGGTTTATTGATCGTGTTGACTAGCAGGTGACCTAGATAATTCAACAAGTAACGTTCTGATTCCATTGGATAGTTGGACAAGTGGACTACTAGTGTATAAATTGCCATTAAGCGGTAAGTGGGTAAAGTCTCTATGAGCTAGGGTTTAACAAGATCACCATTGCTTTAATCCCTAAGATAGATTATAATCAGCAAATAAGGATGCTTTATGCGGATGCTTTAATTGTGACAGAATTAATGTGTCTAGGTCTTAGGATGATGTAACGCCTAAGTCTTAAGAATGATATGCCACCTCGAGAGAAGAAATCATTGCACTAAATAAACAAACCAACGTTCTAATCGGATTAATAATGGTTAATACAATTTTAAGAAATCATTGCACTTAATAAACAAATCAAACATTCTAATCGATTATAATAGTTAATACATTTTCTTATATTCAGCCGACCGCTCCTTTATAATTTGTTTATTAGCTTTGCGTGAGTTAAAGTGCCTGAATTGATTGTAGTCATCACGCAAAACCGTGTCCATCTTCCTCACAGGCTGGAAAACCCCTTTTTTTCCTGTTTAGAATTAGGAACTAGGACTGACAATAGTTTAGAATAGAATAGAATTAACATAGATATAATAACCAAGATATTAAATATAACTTGATAGATTTACCTCGCTTCAAGTGTTTTCGAACACCCTAATTACTACGAAACTAACTACCGAACGGGGAGGAGAGAGTGGGGGGGGGACGAGGTTTAACACTGCCCGTTTAAAGTTTTGGAATTATGGTTTAGTCCACAAATATAAATATTAAAACTAGACATCATTAAAACAATACACCACACAACACACATCAGATATTTTTGGCGCCGCGCTGTCCGGCGAGAGTGAAAACATTACTTGATTTTCTATTCTATATTTTAGTTTTACATCTTCTAGATTAGATTTAGAACCCCTTTAGGATTGAGTGTAATTTAGGATTAGTGTATATTCTTGTATATTCTGTAAATTTTGTATATTTGTCTTTAATTGTTTGCTTGTATATTTGTGTGTTTAATTGTTTGCGTATTTAAATTGTTTTTCTTAATACATTGTTCTGGTTGATAGCTGAATAAGGCGCATCCACTTCCATCGGATACGGTGTATCCAGTTCTCTGTCCAATACAGCGTATTCACCCAACAGATTAATACGGCGTATCCACTTCCATTGGATACGATGTATCGATCATCTGGAACAGAAATTGAAATCTTGGTTTTCCTATTTGATTCTCATGCCAAATTTTTTTTCTATCTTCAGAACAAATCCTACTGATTTTTTATCCCTTGTTTTAGGTAGTGCATGACAAGGATTTCTACGAACGAACTATTTACACCTTACAACGAACCTGAACGAGAATTTTGATCATCAAGGAGACACTTCAAGACTCTAAGTCTTGACGAATTAAGATCGTCTGATTTCAATATACTTTCTGACCAAGAATACTCAGAGGAAGAAGCGGAAGCAATGACGGAAACCATGGAGCAATACATGAGCAAGACCCGAACGGACTATGGATCGGGAGTCGCTAGGCCCAAAACTGATAACAAAGATCAACTTGAACTAAAAGGCCAATTTCTTAAGGAGCTTCGAGAAAACACGTTTAGCGGTTCGGATAATAAGGATGCAAATGAACACATTGAGAAAGTTCTCGAAATCATTGACTTATTTCATGTTCCTAACATCACTGTGGATCAACTAATGCTCTGAGTCTTCCCTATATCCTTAACTGGAGCCGCAAGTCGTTGGCTTAAAAACGAACCAACTGGTTCAATCAAAACTTGGGAAGATCTTAAGACTAAGTTTTTAAACAAACATTGCCCACCTGGTCGAACTACGAAGAAAATGGAGGAAATCAACAACTTTCAGCAAGAGCCTGATGAAACCCTTTATCAAGCATGGGAGCGCTTTATAGAACTCTTGATGAAGTGTCTTCAACACTATTTGACTGAGATGCAGGAGGTAATTTTGTTCTACAATGGGTTGGATGTTCCAACACGACAGATTCTTGACTCAATAGGTTCCGTTCTGACTAAGACAGCTGCAGATGCTAAAACGGCAATCCAAGAAATGGCTGAATACTCTCAAATATGGCACAATGGAACATCTAGAGGAAGATGTACTGAGACTTCTGACGGACTGGCTGCTATACAAGCACAACTGAATAATCTAGGAAGAGAGATCAAGAAGGTGAATGAAAAAGCTTATGCTGCTCAAATAGGATGTGAACAATGCAAAGGACCCCATTACACCAAAGATTGTTCGCTAAAAGAAGGGAAAACCCTAGAAGAAGCTTACTACACGTAATTTAGTGGACCTTTTCAAGGTAGAAGATATAGAGCAACGGCTCCAGGGTACTATCAGAGGAACAATGCAAACCCTTCGTACTAAGAACGAAGGAAATATATGGAAGATACCCTAAGCAAATTCATAAGTGAATCAACAAAGAGACACGAGGAAAACTCTAACTTGATCAAAGAAATCCGAGCTACGACAGATGCTGCCATAAGGAACCAAGGAGCATCAATCAAAACTTTAGAAATACAAATCGGGCAAATGAGAAAGGTACTACAGGAAAGAGGATTTGGAAGCCTACCAAGCTCAACTGAAACGAACCCGAGAGACTGATAGGTGTAAAATACACATATCCGTTAACACCAAAAATGACCCTAAATGACCAAAAACATACAAAAATGGCAAAGATATGCTTGTTTTTGTGTTTTGTGTATACAAGTACGGATAAGACAAAAATCACAAGAAAACCATCAAAAACGGGCAAACACGGACACGAGAACGGAAGAGCACAAAAGAAGCCGGGGAATCAAGCCAAAGACAAAAAGTCAAAGCTCTCTAACAACTCTCTAAGTCCAGGGACCGAAGATGCCAAGTTTGAAAGTTGTTATACACTTGGATGTGTATTACATTTACACTTCACAAAGAGAAGGACTCAATTTGCCAATAGCTCAAACTTACACCCCTTTTACCCTTTTCAGTTAAAAATTGGGCGGGAGAATTTGTTTCACTATTCACCCATCCCTAACCTTTCACCACGAAGTAAAACCATGGGGCAAAGCTAAATTGAGGGTTAAAGAAGGTAATTCAAGTACTCAAGTACACCTTGGCAGGTTAAAATGTAATCAAACGCACCGTATTGGCTAATCCTAACAAGGAATGACACGGTGGCAAATGAAAAAAGCACAAAATTGATGGGTTTTACACTGGATTCACTCACAATGAAAGCACAAGGTATCTCATAACGGATTGCCACGCTGGCAATCCGTGTGATTATCAAAGTGATCCAATGGCCAATATTGATTCTCCAATGATTAGAGGAATGTACGGATGAGATTAGCAAGAGCGTCTAACTAACTCAGGCTCCTAGAAACTTCCTTGGCTGCTATAAATAGTTCACACTCTCACACACACAAGGAGGGTAGTCTAGCTTTTATTTTTTTTAAATGTAATTTTAGCTTTTAGTTTTAATAGTGTAATCTTCAAACTTATTGTAATTTCATTTTCTAAGCATTGTAATCCAATTTTTAGTCATTAATAAAAGTTTCATTTAGATTTCATAACACTGTTTTCACTCATAAGCTCTTATTTCTTTTCAAATGTTAAGCTATTGTCTCATAAGCTCACTTAAGCTAATTTCAGCTCTCACAAGTCTCTAAGCTTGTGATTGAGCTTAATTGTTCAATTAATCTACTGAAATTAATTAAACAAAGTTTAATTGCCTTATACTTATTGGATTGTGGCTTATGGAAGGGGAGCTAGCTTTGGAAGAGCTCCCATGGATTTTACTGGCTTATCTTAAGATAAGCCAGAGCTGTTGATAAGCTCATTTGAGCCCATTAACTTCTGTTTAGCTGAAGCTTCTAGTAAGTATTCATTTAAATTCCTTTGTCCTTAAATATATAGCTTAATGATTGCTTATTAGTGTAAATCTGCTTATTTGCTTAATCTAGTTGCTTATTTGTGCTTATAATTATCTCTTTGTGCTTATTAGTTATAAATTTTCATCTGTTTTTAGCTTAGGTAGCTTAGCTCTTAAATTTTCATTACTTGTCTTCAAAATCACTAAAAAACCAAAAATAGGTAGCTTAGCTTTAGATTCTTAATTCTAGCTTAAATTGATTGTGGATTTATGCTTATTAGTCTTGTTATAAGCTAGTAGATATCTGGTAATAAGGTCTTGTTAATTGGATCTTAATTTCATAAGCCCAAATGAAATCTGTCTAAGTATAAAGGAGTGTTTGGTTTAGTGTGTTTTGACTTTAAATAGTCAAAGTAACTTGGAAATTTTTCTTTGGTCAGCTTTGTTTGCATATGTGATTAAGTTTTAAAAAGGTTTGCTAAGTTAGTTTAAGCTTAAAATCATCTTGTGGCTTATTATGCTTGACTGTGCACCAGGGGAGCTTTTGTTCTCTTTAGATCTTTGAAATTTTTGATCCCAACTTTCCTAGGTGTAATTTTTGCTTGTTAAGTGTTTAGACACACTCTTAAAGTGTGTCTATTGCAGGTTTGACCACCTTGGTCACCTGCATTTTTGGTTTAACCAATCTGTCAATTGCACCAGCAGTATTAACAATAAGTTAATACTGTTGGACTTATTGAATCTAAGTTAGGGTAGTTTAAATAAGTTTTAGCTTTTAAAACTCAGTAGATTTATAGATTAGATATAGGATAAGTTAGGTTAAGACTTAATTTCAAATTTCTAGCTTAATATCCTAGGTACATTTGCTTTTAAAATTCATAAAAAAAATCCAAATAGACCAAAAACAGTAGTAATGGAGTTTAGCTTTTAAGTTTTAGATTTTAAGTTGTAGTATCTGATTTTCTTATTTGAATTTATAGCTTATAGGTATGTTGTTTGGTTCTCATAAGCTCAGCCTCTGTCTTGGCTTATTGAGCATTTGAGTTTTTCTTAATTTTGAGTTTTTTGAGTTAAATTCTGAGTTTGCAGGTTTGATCATTAGAGTCAGTTAGGATTAAGTGTTAGAGAGGGGAGAAGCTTATTAGGATTAGCTTGTAGACATCATAAGCTACCTAGAACAGCTTGTGGTTTGTAATTTGAGCTTTGTGCAAGTGTTAAAGTGGAAACAAGAAATTTTGAGCTTAAAAGCTCTCTTACTGCATTAGCTTATTTAACAAGCTCTTTTAGAGCTTAATATTGGTTTTCAGCTTATACTCCTTTCATTAAAGTTGTTCATAAAAAAGTGAGTTTTATAAGTTCCAGCTTTTGGTTTTCAAAAATAAAAAAATGCAAAAAAAGGGGTGTATACCAACCTTGAACCCGTGACCTCTAACTCAAATGCCCAACGTGTTAACCAACTTGCTTCAATAGCTCATCCATCCAAGGTTCCTTTCATTAATTTGTTAAAGTCACTTTGGGCTAATAAGCCCATTAAAAGCCGTAGCCTTTTAAGCTTATTCCCCAGCTTATTAGATAAGCTGGGGGCTTGTTTGCATTTTTCCTTTGTTCTTAAATACTTGTAGGATTTTTTTTGATTTTTTGAGATTTTTCCGTTGATTAGTTTATTTTTAATAATTTTTCTTAGGTTTTAATTTTAATTTTAAAAATAGGATTTTAATATAAAAAATATTTAAAAATAGTTTTCTGAGTTCTTATAATATTATAGATTTTTCTAAGTTTAAAAATCATTTTTTAGAATTTTTAGGAGTTAATTTGCTATTTTCTTAGATTTAAATAGATTAATTTAGTTTTTTAATTCATAAAAAACATTCAAAAATAATCAAAAAAAAATAATTTTCTTTTTCTAAAATTTTTCTTTTGTCTTATTTTAGGTTTAGAAATTTAGTTTACATTTTTAAGAATTAATGTTGCCTTAGTTGCTTATTTGTTACGTTTTATTTGCTCCCGTTAATTGGTTTAGTGCTTAATTGTTTTAAATTGCTTATTTTAATTGTTGGTTTTTAATTAGTAGATATAGAAAATCAAATTAATCTTTGTTTTCATTCAAATCATTATCCGAACAAGGGCGCGGTTTCAATTTCACAAGTCGTTAGGGAAACGACCCGGGGAATCATACTTCTCGGCAATATACGTATTATATTATATATATTTTGAAGAATTTCCTTTTTATCTTTGTCCTCATGGGTAATTTGGTGATTTTCCATCGTATTATATATTTTATAATTACGTATATATAGATTCTGACTGAATCAATTTTTGGCGCCATTGCCGGGGATTTGTGATTAAGATTCTCTCGTTTGAAGTTTGTTGATCGTGATTTGAAGACCTTTTCATTTTTGAAAGTTTTGTTTTTGTTAAAAATATAAAAAAAAGTAAAAAAATAATTTTCTTTTCTTTAGTATAATTATCATATTAAAAAAAACAAAAAAATATAAAAAATTATCCAAAATAATAAAAAATAATATAAACAACATTGGTAAAAGAACACCAACAAATAATACCTTCAATTGAGGTATTATCCATTAGTAAGTTCCCAACTCGAATCAAAGATTTAAAAACTTGTCATTTGTGTCATTTACGAAATTCGGCTCACCTTAAAAAGTAAAATTTTTAAGAGCTACCGTGAAGTAAATTTGATTATTTGGTTTAAGTTGTCTTCTCGTTATCCGTTAAAATAGTTTGTTTAAATAAAAAAATAAAATAAAATTTTTTTAGTTAAATTTTTTTTTCTACTTTATGCATGCGCACTCGTTCTCAAACCCGCAACCGTAACCGTCAACAACAAGCCCAACCGGCTGTTGTTCAACCATTTCATTTAGAAGAACCTTTTGTTAATCCTCCCTTAGTTCTGATGGCTGATAACCGGACTATGGCACAAT
>BQNB010176246.1:0-13081 GCA_026074375.1 Tanacetum coccineum
GTCAACACAAGTAAAGTTGTAGTTAGGTAGTCTATCAAGAAAAATCATAAAAAATAAAAAATAAAAAATCTTTGAAAATAGGAAATCGGGTGTTTTATAACTTGTGATCTCAAGGCATGTAAATTTTGTGTGAGGACACACAATCGTTTAGTTTGGGGAATTTTGATAAGTGTAAAATACACATATCCGTTAATACCTAAAACAACCCAATTAAACCCAAAACAGACCAAAAAAGGCAAAAATATGCTTGTATTT
Source organism: Tanacetum coccineum (assembly GCA_026074375.1). Classification (NCBI taxonomy): domain Eukaryota; kingdom Viridiplantae; phylum Streptophyta; class Magnoliopsida; order Asterales; family Asteraceae; genus Tanacetum; species Tanacetum coccineum. Next base: position 256 of record BQNB010176246.1, read on the forward strand.
GTGTTTTGTGTGTGCAGGTACGGATATATCAGAAATCACAAGAAAACAGTCAAAAAACGGGCAAGCACGGACACGAGAATCAGAAGAGTACAAAAAGAAGCCAGAGATTCAAAGCCGAAGCCAGAAAAGTCAAGCCTTAGTCAAATCCATGGTCAAATCATGGTCAATAAAAGTCAACAAGACCCAAAATATTCCATTTAAGCCCCTCAACTTTCAGAAAAGTCTATAAATGGCCCCTAAGCCTTAATGGGCCTTAAAAAGTCTTAAAAAAACCATACTCGGATTCCATAAGCCCAATCCTAGCCCATTCCCTTTTCAATAAACTCCAGGGACCAAACTTGCATATTTCCAAAACCTTTTATAACTAGAAAAGGAGAAAAGAAAGAGAGGGACTAGAAGTGACAATTGGCCAAAGATCCAACTGAATTACCCCTTTCAGTTATAATTTGGGCGCCAAACCTAAACACTATTCACCCGTCGTCCCAAAGTTTACCATTCACTCAAACGAAATGGCTTTCTAAAATTGAGGGGTACAGATGTCTATTCAAGTAAAGTACAATGAACCGACAAGGACAAATCAGTCATCTCCAAGCTCTTAGTAGCTCACTCTCAAGCACATAGCCACGTCAGAGCAAGAAAAGCACAAGGGAGAATTGGGATTTACTCTTGGATCACTCACATAAGTAGCATAAGCTATCACAATCAAAGAATGACAGCTTGGCAATTCTCTAGTGTCCACAAATGATCCAACGGCTCAAGATCATGATCTAATGATTGATTGATTGGACGGCAATGATTAAAAGAGGCCTGGACAGCAAGGCATGGCCTAGAATGTTCCTCTCAAGGCTATAAATAGAGCCTCACTATTCACACACACAGACGTAGCCTTAGAATTTAGTTTTAGCTTAATTTTCAATTTCTAGCTTAATTTTGTTTTAAATCTTGTAACTTTCCTTTTAAGTATTGTAATCAATCTTTTAATTAATGAAATTCAGTTGTTTTTAATCTCTCAAAAGCTCTTTAACTCATAAGCTCTCATTTGTCTTATTTGATATTAAGCTAAAGCTCAATAAGCCTCATAAGCTCAAAATCAGCTCTAATAAGTCTATAAGCTTATTATGGAGCTCAATTCACCTTAATCATACTTTAAACCTATAAAATTGGCTTAAAATCTCTATTTACTTTGGATTTATTGGAATTAAGCTTATGGAAGGGGATCTAGTAATGGATGAGATCCCATGGACTTATACCCTAGCTTATTAATAAGCTAGGGAGCTTGTAGCTGCCTTAATTGGTTCCTCTTGTTTAGCTAGAGGCCAAAGTAAGTTTTTCTTTAATTTCTTGCTTTAAATATCAATTTTATTGCTTTCTAAACTTAGATCTGCTTATTTGCTTATTTAATTTGCTTATTAGTGCTTATTTGAATTTCATTGTTATTAGCCTTGTTAGTAATCTGTTTTTGCTTAAGAGATTTAGATCATTAGTTTAATATTTTTAGATTGTCATAAAAACCATTAAATAACAACAAAAACTATTGTATACAATCTTAGGATCATTATGTTTTAGTAAATCCAGTTGTTAGTTTATGCTTAATAAGTTAGTTATAAGCTAGTTTTTATCTTGGTTAGTTAGTATTTTAATTAGATTTGCATTTTATGCTTTAATTCATTTCTGTCAAAATGGTATAGGGGTGTTTGGACATATGCCACTCTTGGACTATCAAAAGTCAAAAGTTTTGTGCAACCTTTTGATACTGATTTGATTTTAGTTATAAGACAATAGGAAAAGAGTTTTCTTAAGTTAGTTTGTAAAAAATCAAAAAAGTTATGTCTTATTTTAAGTGAGCCACACCAAGGACTTTTTAGCTTAATTAGATTGCTTATTGGTGTTCTAGGATCTCTAGGCTTTGTTTGTGCATTGTTTTATGTTCATACACTCTTGTAGAGTGTGTCTAGTGCAGCTTAGCTCTTAGTAATTTCCTGCATTCTTAGTTCCTTGTGGCAATTACAAGTGCATCGGTTAGCGAAACCTTAGTGTTCCTGCTGTCACTTCTTTTTTGGTGTTATTCTTAGGGCTAGGTAACCTTAGGTTTAGCTTTTAAATTAAGGTAGGATATAGTTTTAGATGTAGCTTAATAGTAGATTAGGAAATTATCTTTATGTTTATTGCTTAATTTTTGTTGTCAAAAGTCACTCAAAAAGCCTTAAAAAGCCAAAAAACAGTAGGTTAGAACAATCAGTTTCTTAAAAATTGACCCTAGCTTAAGGTAGTTGATTTTATTGCTTAAATAGATAGTTAATAAGTTGTTTTTTAAGTTCTCAGAAGCTTATAGTCTAGTTTAGCTTTTTGAGCTTTTTAGCTAATAAGAATTTTGTGCCTTTTTGGTTTATTCCTGAGTTAGCTATCTTGCTTATCAATTTCAGATAGGATTAAGAGTTTTTAAGCCTTTAGTTTTTAAAAATTAGTTTTGGTTTAGTGCACAATCATGAGCTTTTCAGATCAGTTTTTCCTTTTTCATTTTAACTTATTTTGTGTTTTTAATAGCTTATTTAGAAAAACCCAAGATCAGCCCCTCCTCACTGAGGTCAGCTTATTGATAAGCTTTTTATGAGCTTATCTGTGGGATTCAGCCCATATTGCTTTTATTAAAGTTACTCCCCCAGCTTATTCTACAACTTTGCTCTTTTGAGTTTTTAATAATAAGCACTTTTTAAAAGTTCACCTTAATTTGGGCTTAATTGGGCTAAATTTGTGATCGGGCTGGGCTTTCAGGGGCTGAGTTTGTAACTTTTAAGTTTTTTTAGTTAGTCCCTTCGTTAGTTATCTAGTTACTCAGTTAGTCCTTTTTCCCTTTGCACCGTTAGTCCTTAGGTTAATTTTTAATTAGTTTAATTAATTTTAATTAGTATTTATGTTTAGTTTTTATTAGTTTAATTAAAGGTTTTATAAAAGTTAAAAACAAATTAGGGCTTTTATGTTTTATAAATTATGCACTTTTTTTTAGGTGTAATTTTTATAAAATTTTTAGGATTTTATTTTTAATAGTTTTATTTTTTTTATGTTTTTAATTAGTTTAAATTTTAGGATAAAATCATATCTTTTAATCTAAAAAGCCAAAAATATGTACTTCCTCTTATTAAGATGTGTGCCAGTTTCTGTGTTACATAACTCAATGCCCAAAAAATACTTTGCTAACTCAAGATCCTTAATGGTAAACTTTTGAGCAAGAGCCGCCTTAAGACTGAAAATTGTAGAACTTGAGTTGCCTATGATTAACATATCATCAACATAGACTAGAACTGTTGTAATCTCTTTCCCTTTAGCTTTTACAAATAGGGAATAGTCATGTTTAGATTGAACATAGTGTAAGATGACCAAGAACTTAGTTAACTCATGATTCCATTGTATGGATGCCTGCTTCAGTCCATACAAAGATCTATTTAGCTTACATACTTGGCCTTGAGAAGCTTTATGATATCCTTCAAGAGGTAACATGTATATGTCTTCATTAATGTAGCCATGGAGGAAAGCATTATTGATGTCTAACTAATGAAAGGGGCATTGCAGTTGCCAAAGCAATCAACACTCTCACAGTTTCTAATTTAGCAACAGGTAAAAAGGTGTGCTTATAGTCCAAACCTTCTTGCTGATTAAAGCCTCTGACAACTAGCCTTGCTTTAAGTCTCTCTACTGTGTCATGTGGATTGTATTTGGTTTTAAAGACCCATTTTGAAGTAATTGGTTTATTCCCTGAAGGTAAGGTTGCAAGACTCCATGTGATATTTTTCTCCAAAGTTGTTAATTCTGCATTCATTGCCTGAATCCATCCTTCATCCTTACATGCTTGTGTGAATGAGGTTGGATCAAAGGTAGCAAACACATTTTCTAGAAAAGCAATATGAGTTTGAGGTATGCCTTTGAAATTACAAGACGCAAATAATGGATAATGAGTTAAAGCATTACTAGAATTAGGTACTATAGGTGTAACAAAATCCTTCAACCAAGCAGGCCTTGTAGATTTCCTAGCAGACTTTCTCAAAGGAGGTAAGGGATCATTTGAAATAGGATCAACAATATTTATGACTGGTGGTATTGTGGATGTAGGAATGGATATGTTTGATGTTGCTGGTGAATTGGTATTGTGTGATAAAGGGGTGTCTGGGTTAACAGATTCCATTTTTTCAAAAACTAGAGTAGCAAAATTTAGAAAGGTGGGAGGTATGGTAAAAGGTAAAGATGAATTAGTCTGCTTGAATGGAAACACAGTTTCTTCAAAAACCACATCTCTACTCAGAAAAACTTATTTAGTCTCCTAGTTATAAAGTTTATACCCCTTTTTATTAACATGATACCCACTAAGACACACTTAAAACCTCTGTTATCAAACTTGTCTTAGTATGGTTTGGTAACAACATCATAGCACAATCATCCAATAACTCTTAAACGGTCATAAGTAGGTGGTTTACCATACAATTTCTCAAAAGGAGACTTCCAATCCAAAATCTTAACAGGCATTTTATTAATAAGATATGTAGCAGTCAAAATGCAACCTCCCCAAAACTTAATAGGAAAATTAGCCTATAATCTAAAGGCTTTTGTTGTAACACCCCCAAATTGGGTCTCGGCGGAATTATGTCCGGGAGCGTTACTTCATGAGTACGTTGCACAAGATATGAGAGAACGACCTCTAAATGCGTCGTTTGAAAAGTAATCTCGTCGATTTAATTGAAATTAAACTTGTTATAACGTTTGTCCTAAAGTTGCATCAGAATGTAAGACTGAAATAATACAACGAGATTTGATTGTAGAAATGTATGTAGAAATCCATGAATGTAATCTTCGTAAAATGTAGACTCCAATGCACATCAGTTATGTCAAACATCCTATTCACCTGAGAAATACATGCTTAAAAGTGTCAACATAAAGTTGGTGAGTTCGTAGATTTATGTAAATGTAAACGTAGGATCAAAAGAATACATTGTCTATTGCTTTAACCATAATATCCTGAAAAATGTTTAAGTGTAAATGTTGAACAACAATTGTTATAGTGTGTATGATCATTGTAACACATATAATAGTCACCAAAAATGTAATTACGACACCACTAAGCTCATGAAACAGACGCTACGACATGAATGTACGCAATTTAATGCCAGTGAATGCCTTGTGTAGATGTCAACCTGTAACATCTAAATCTAACATGGTATACATCCGTTAGTTCAATCCATTAAACTAGGGAGCGCTACTCACCCATACGGGGATGTCAATCCCAAATAGATCTATTTATAACACTCGCGCTTACACAATGTAATTAACAGTTCATGATAGTGGGCTTGGTGGGTTATTGTTACTTAGGCACGCTATGTAATTATTGTAAACAATGAAAAATGTTGTATTTGTGTCTTTTTGTAAAATGAACGATGTATCCTTCCTCGAGATATGTAAATGAGTATGTAAACCAGTTTGTAAACGTGTATGTAAACGAGTTACGAATTCAAGTATGTAAACAAGTATGTAAAAGATTATGTAAAAGAATTTGTAAATGAGCATGTAATCTCCCCCGAGATTTGTAAATTAATTGTAAAACAAGTGAAAGCGGGGCTATAAACTCACCTCAAGTGAAATGTATTGATTATAGAAAATCAACCAAAGTGAAACGTCACGCGTAATCCAAAATGCAACCTAATTAATTATAGGTCGTATAAGTGTAATGTATTTAAGATAAATACAACAATGTACATTACCAAGTTATATCACCACCTAATAGTTTTCATTTAGTTATAAAAGTTAAACAATATTTAAGTTACGTTTGCTATTTAATGTCCAAGTATATGTATCCGTAAAAATATTATTTTCGTCCGATAAATAATTATTGTCGATATCGCTTGATTTAATAATTTTATTATATATAAAGTGTCACAATATATAGTTCAAGTGTTTTATAAAATAATATTTATAAGGTTTTAAACCGCGTATAAATATTATACAAGTAATGCTAAAATATTTTCTAAAGTTTTATGCCCAACAAAACCAACAAATTTATGTCAGGAAATAGTGCAGAAAACTTTATATAAAGTTATCTAGTTTCCATGATGTCTAATTCACAATTTATACACTTCTAGGTTCCGAAAACTTAATATTTACAGTAAAACATCATTCCGAACAAGTTTGTAGTTTTACACTTTAACCGAATTGGACCCGAAAGCCCTAAAAAACTCCGATTTCAAAGTTCACCAATTTTCTGCGCAGTTTTTCATTTCCGGCTTTATCAAAAGCTGTGAAATTATTTTTATAGTTTGAAATCTATAAAAATCCATAACTTTCTCGTTTTAAATCCCTGTTTGGTTCTTTATATGTACGAAATTCATACCGGATGATCCTTTCATAATAAGATGTTTTTAACGGTCTAAAAATCTGTGCAGAACTGATCTTTATGGATCTGTTTATATAAAATAGTTTTTATTATATTTATTTATCGTAATCTCGTTAAAATATTCTATCTCCTGCGTTATAGCTCGTTTTTTAGTTTCTTATATATTTGGAATGCGCCTTTGAAACGTTCTATTTTTTATATTCAGGTTTTTATAAATTGCATAAAAATTTGTGCCTTCCAGAGTATTCAAACTGTCCGATTATTTCTATGTTTATAAAATTGTTTTTATAACTTTAATTGGTACAAGACCTTTAAATTAACTAATACCACATCATTAGTATACTTTAAGTCCTCTAATTTGTGTCCATCTATTTTATGTCCAATATGTCCAAATAGAATGTCTAGAACAATTATTTATTTATAAAACTATTATACATAAAATTGTAACAATAATTTACCTTTAATTTAATTATATAAAACTATCTAACACTTGTAATATACTAATTAAAATATGTTCTTGCATTCTAACATATTTTAAACGCCTTTTTCACTATGAATATGTTTTTTCTTGATTTTGTATAAACTTGTTTTATATTATAAACTTTATAAAAATATTAACTAAATGGTCAATTTAAAAGACTGATATTTATGAATGTATGAAAATAATTGAAATAAAAGTATGAGTTGTGATTATAAACCTGGGTTAATACACAAACAGGTTACTAAAGTTTCTAAAAAAATTATCCTAAATAACTAGAGTTCTATTTTGTTCACTCAGGTTACTAATCTTTACAGGTTTGTTAACAAGGTTACCTACGTTTAAGTTTGTTATTACCCTGTTACTTTGTTTGCGGGGTTACCGATTGAGAATGTATTGTGGCCAAACACACGTCTTTCTTTCTCATCCCATCTACCAAACTCATATTTATTCCTCTTTTGTCCACAGCCGAATCTTTTCAGACATCACGGTACAGCCTCAACAAATAAAATTTAAAACCACTCCAAACTCAGATCCGTCCACAAAACTATAACCAAATCCAACACCCATCACCAATAATTTGTGGAATTGAAAAACCTAAACAATTCTTGAAGTTTGTTGTTTGATTGTTGAAATTGTTAAGGGGATTTTGCTCGGGATAGTGTTAAGATTCTTGGTCTTAGATTGGTACTCGGCCGAATGATTAAGTATGGTCGACCGATGGTTCGTGAGCGATGGCTGTCGAGGGTGGTTCGTAGAGTGATGGTGGTTTTGGGTTATAATTTATGGATTTTGTTGGGGTTAATATGATGATATGGATATGGATTTTGAGTGGCGGTGGTTTTGGGGTTATAATGATGATGAGAATTTGTCTGGATATTACCATTGGTGCTATCTGAAAACCCAATTGATATATAGGTTATAAATTATAATATATGGATTTTGTAAATTAGACAGATTTTATATAAATACAGGAACACAACAACAATAGAAAAGGTTATGATGATAGGTTAACAAAAGATTAGTATAGTGTATGAAGGGTTTTAAGGACTCGAAACATATAATCTGTTGGATGGAATCAAATACTTATAATATCAGATGGTTTCATTATAAGTTGAGTGAATTTTGATCTCTTAAAATAATGATCCATATCTCAAAGCGTCTATTTTCAAAATAATTTGAAGGTCAATTTTATTTGAGGCAATTAAAAAAGTCCTGAAGGAGATGATCAAAAGGCTTTCAAAGTGCAAAGAATTAATATTCTTTTTTGAAGAAAAACAATATTAAAAAAAAAGGTGGCATGTTTGAAAAATTAGAGGTCAAAACAGATCCGGTGTGTTTCAAATCTTGCGCAATAAAAATGAAAACTAAAAATCATAGAGCAAGAACTAGAGACAATTTGACTTACTATAAAGTCAAACTGAGTTATTCGATTCAAAATCCTTGTTTGACAAATGAAAAATAGGTATAATCATGGCATGTAAGAGGAAGAAGACGAGGGTATCTTTGTCATTTAACCTTGCCACATAGGATTTTAACCTGTTATACCAAGTTGTAATATACAGAGTAACGTAAACAACCGGTCACGCAAACATAAATAACGTGGATGAACAAAATGAAACTCTAGTTACTTAGGCGAACATTTTTGCAAACTTTAGTAACCTCTTTGTATATTAACCCTTATAAACCTTGTGTGAATGAAAGTAGAAGTGAACACAAAATTAAACTCTAATTCTTTAACCCGAAATCCTTTATAAAAACCCTAGTTCTTCTTTAAAAAACCCTAATTTCCTTTCTTGTTAAACCGTTGATTTTACTTACAAAACCACTTGATACACTTTAGATATCAACCCTAAACACACTTTTATGCTTGCAATATTGAAGAAATGGAAACTATGAAATATTGTGGGGGATGTTTTTGAGCCGTGGGTTCAAGAGAGAAAACAAGAGAGAATTGTGAAGTTTTTGCAAGTGAGAATTGTGTGTGAAAGACTTGGAACAGGAACCATTTTATTACATAAATATTAGAGAACATCATGAAAATTAGGGAAAAGGAAGTGGGCTTGTGTAAGAATGGTATGGTTTTGGTGTAAGAAAGGATGGAAGAAGGCTTGTGTAAGTATCATTGTGTAAGAGAGTTAGCAAGACTTATAAGATAGTAAGTAAACTATCACATGGGGTTTTCTAGAAGCTAAAATTGATTTTATCCTTGTGTTTTATAAAGTCTTAACCGGCCATATGTATTAGTAGTGTAGGAATTATAATTTTTTTAGGTATTTAGTATTATTGTGGGTATTTGGTTAGGTATAGAATGGTATAATGGTTTACATTTATGCAAAAAGGTTCCAATGTGCGAAACAAAAACGTTTTACGTAACTTATAAAAATAAAATATAAAAAGTTAATTATTATTTTCGTAAAAATGATATAACGCTTGCTTAACGTAAACTTTTATTTGTTTGATGGCGGTTTACGTTGATTGTTGATTTTTAGTTTACGCGATTTAAATAAACGATTGAAATTAAAAGTAAACGCGTAAAACCCTAAAAATAATTAATTGAAAGATTAAAGTCGTAAAATGACATGAAATAACAGATTGTTACACTTGCAGCATCAAGTACGTGCATGTGTTTTATTTCCACCCTTCCATTTTGCTATGAGGTATAAGCCATAGACTTTGATGCACAACACCTTTTGATTGAAAAAATAAAGCACATGTGGAATTGACTATCTCGGTCCCATTGTCTGAAGTTACTATTTTTGGTTGACTATTAAAATGTGTGCTAACATAGGCAAAAAATGAGACCAATAACTGTGGTATATGTTCCTTAAAGTGTACCAAATAGGTCCATGTTGCCCTTATATGATCATCCACAATAGTAAAGAAATAATGTGCACAATTTAGAGAAGAATGCTTATAATGACCCCACAAATCAACATGAATTAAGTGAAAAGGAATAGGAGAAATTTTATCACTTTTTAGAAAAGGAAGTCTATGATGTTTAGAAAGCATACAACACTCACAAGAGAAACCAAAAAAATCTATGGACTTATACAATGGTATATTAGAAAGTTTTGATACAGATGAATGCCCAAGTTTAGCATGAAAAGTATGAACATCTAGCACATTTTTAGAGATAGTTACTATAAGACTCATTATTCAAACAAGTGATAGGGACACAGTTAAGGTGTGAAGTTTTAAACTCGAAAACACTAGCAGAGAATACAGTAGGATCAACAGTGGGTTTCTAAATGTACAAACACCTTGAACCTTTTCCTACTGCCACAATTTGTTTAGTTGAAAGGTCTTGAATGCAAAAAACATTGGGATAGAAATGAGCGACTAACTGATTAGTTTGAATAAGTTGCTCAACGGAAAGAAGATTCACTTGAAACTCAGGAACATAAAACACATTTGTGAGAATCAAGGTGGGTGTTAACTGTACACTTCCAACAATTGCTATAGTTTTAGACCTTCCATCAAGCAAATGTACAATTATTGGATCTTTGAGATATGTAACAGTTATTAAAAGACTAAAATTTGGTGTCATATGATCTGAGGCTCCTGTATCAGTGACCCAATCTATCATAATATTCATATTAAGATGACAAAATAAGGCAAATAAGGCAGTACATTAAGATAGAGTACATGCATGTGAAGTGCATGCATTTCCTTAGGTATCACTCATTTTCCTTTAAACATCCTCATCATTTCTTGACATACAACAACCACTAACTATTGATCAAAACCCCCATGTTGATTCAATCCTATCTCATTTTCATTACCCATATTAAAAGGTAAATCCCCACAGAAATGTTTTAAATCCTGAGTTCACATTCGCTGTAATTGTATTATGTTTCTTGGCCTTTTCCCTTTGTACTAGTTAGGATACCCTATCTTTTCAAAACACTGCTCAACTCGGTGTCCTTCTTGATTACACCTAGTACAAAACCTCTTACCATCATTTCTAACTGTTCTAGTATCTTTCCTTCCACCATTTGTTCCCTTATTATTCATATTATCAAAAAATGTAGTAGGTTCAAAAATATGGCTAGTAACCTGCTTTTGCTTCTCAATTTGTTGAACAATATAGTAAGCTTTGTTAACAGTATAAAGTGGATCCATAGCAAGGATTTGACTTCTAACTTACTCATATTCATCATTTAATTTCATCAAGAATTGAATCAACTTAGAATTATTGTCTTTGAGCAAATATTTCTCAAGCACATCACATGTACATTCTCTTATCTTTTCACAATCACAAGTAGGTAATCCATTTATGTTTTGCAATTCATCCTAACATTTCTTTAACTTGTTAAAGTATAAAGCAATAGTAAGACCACCTTGACTGATTTTGCTTAGCTCTCTTTCTAGCTGATAGATCATAGGACCATTGCTTTGTCCACATCTTTCAGCTATCTCCTTCCACACCTCACAGGTAGATTGAGCATACAAGAAAGCATCAGACAACTCAGTCACCATGGAATTCAAGATCCAACAAATAACTATATAATCACACCTTATCCATGTCTGCAACTCTACATCCCCAATATTAGGTTTAGGACAAGAACCATCAATGAATCCTAACTTCAACTTTGCACCTAAGCCATCCTCATATTTCTACTCCATCCATAAAAATTGCTGCCATTAAAAGGTGTCTTTGTTAACACCATTCCTGGATGATCAGAACTTGCAATATACAGAGGATCATTGATCATATTGGCATTCAACTGATTTGGATTAATTGGATTCTGATTTTTGTTTTGGTGGTGGGTATTGGTACGATTTTGATTGGAAGTTGATGAATTCGCCATTGATGAGGTCACAAGTTGCAGGTTTATGAAAAATTGAGTGATTATGAACAGGAGCTGGATCAAAAGATGAGATTAATCAGTATTTAGGGTTAAAGATTGATCCTAATCGATTCAAGATCATATGATCGAATCGGTTATAGTGATTAAAGATCAATTTTGGAATTTTAGGAATTAGGGTTTCATATCAAGCTTTCATAGCTCTGATACCATGCGGAATTATGTAATTGTTTTATTGAAATGAATTTGTTACAATTACAGTGATGAAATAAAGTATTTATACAAGAAGAAACAATACACGCCTAGTAACTAACTCTATAACATAATTACAAATAGTTACACAATTGACCCTTGTGCCTTACTAACTTGACACATCAAGTCCTTATACTTCTATAGTTGACCATTAGGACAATTTAGAATTTATTTAAAAAAAGAAACTAAATGCATAGTCATTAAGACTGGTATCCGACTTGATTGACTCGTATATCGCCTCTTTCAGTGTTTTGACAAAAAAATTACCTTTACATCGCAAATAGGTAAGTGTTAAATAGACTTTAAGCTCTTATGTATTTATCTATTTTATATATTGATATATAGTATAGTGACTTATGTATAACATGTACCTCTATATATTATAATAAAAAGCACATGCAACCTTAACGGGTATTCTACACATATTGTGTAACATGGTATTGAAGTTGTGTCGAGCTGATCAGTTCTGTTTTAGCTTATGGTTTTGTTCCTCCTTTTTCGAATCATCCTATGGTCACTCGGTTTCACTCTTACGCCTATTGACAGACTCACTCTTACAACTACCATAGTTGCGTCACCTCTTCCTCAGTTTACGACGCAAACATGCGTGATCCTAATTGGAAAATCATATGGACTTTAAATGTCTGATTTTCTTTTCAATCACACATGGACACTTGTTTCGTATCCCCCTAATGTTAGTATTGTCGGTTGTCAATGGTTGTATCACCATAAATTCAACAGTCTTTGTAATCTTGAACGATACAAGATCGATTAGTGGCTCAAGGTTTTTCTCAACAACCTGGAATTGGTTGATGAGACTTTTTGTCTTGTTTTCAAACCAGTCATGATTCAGACGATTCTTGGTATTGTTAATTCTCGACTAGCGTATTCATCAGTTTAATGTTAAAAATG
>BQNB010176247.1:0-13080 GCA_026074375.1 Tanacetum coccineum
ATTCCCCCTATGCTCTGGTGCCAATTGTCGGTAACCCTCTATCACTTCACTTCATTACTTGTTGCTCGAATTCAAGAAGAAAAGAGAAGGAAAAATGGAACAAATTTAGAGAGAGAAACTAGTGAGAGAAAATGGATGATTTAGTTGCAAGGAAGAATGTTTACAAATGAACCAACACCCTCTCCTTCCTTGGAGAGGGGTATTTATAGTGAGGACTAAAAGGCTTGCATGCCTTTAGTAATTCTACGGGCCGGGCTCGGGTTTACTTGGGCTTTCGCCCGATACACGTGACCGATTAGATTACAAATAAGAGCCCGTTTACCCGTCTAGCCTATTATAACGTATATTAATTTAGTGACCGAGACCTAATATAATTATGAACGAACTTTCATTGTTCGACTCAATATTTTGAGACTAACAGGTAACTTTTAAAATCACTCGTTTATATATACTTTTTATACATAAACCACACTTGTATAATGTATATATTCTTTCATTCTCACATGTTCTTAACATCGTTATAGCACATGACTAAGTATTTCATACCACGATCACAAGTAAAAATCCATTTTACATGTAAAGAAGTTTCCTAGATGGTGATTAACTATACAAACATCATATATGTATAAAATCACAAATGTAAAGAGATTAAGGTTTTTAGGTAACCTTAGTATGATGTATGATGATGAACAACAATGTATAAACCCTTGTTTAGCAAACAAACCCTAGCTTCCAAGTCTATGAAAACCCTAATCCAATGAAAACCCTAATCTTGCATTTTCTTTGCTTAACCCTTTTAAATGCTTAACCAAGCCTTTAAACCTTCTTGGTATATCTTAGATATAATGTAGGAATACTTGTATGTGTTGTAAATAAATTTTGTATGGATTGGTAAGGGTGTTTGTAGTATGCCGTGGCTAGGAGGGAGGAAACAAGAGAAATTGTGATGTTTTTCTAGTGTAAAATGAAGTGTGTGTGTTCTACTAGTAATGCATCTCATATATATACTTCAAAGACTAGTCAAAGACCACTTGGAAAGTCTAAGACATGAAGAGTGAAATGAGGAAGTCTTATGGTCAAGATAGCTAAAAGTCCTTAAGGTTTAAATGAGTTGAAGTTGTACAAAGGTCAAGTTGGTAGTTTGTGTGCTCAGTGTCCCCTTGCGACAATGTTTCATCCAAAAATATAGGGGGGATGCTAGTTGGTGATTTTTGATCTTATACAAAATATCTTGCATTATCTTGAAGTTACAAGTTGTAAAAGTTAGATATAATGGTAAAACTTGTAATGTGTAAGTTTAGGCTTAATTCCTTTATGATAAATTCAGCCAATGTGATAACAAGGGTGATGTTTTAATAAAACTTTGAGCATTGGGTATAAAAATGGGTATTTGTTAAAGTGTAGGAAAGTTTTGGTGGTTTCGGGCATGCCTAAACGTATTTTATCGCGAAACGTAAACACTTTACGTAACCAATAAAAAAAATATGCAAAGATATAATTATACTCCAAATAATTATCTAACACTTGTTTGATGTAAACATTAAATTGTTTGATTCCCGTTTACATTGAATGATAATTTTTAGTTTGATGTGAGTGCCTCCGGAATGGTGTTAATGAAGAGGTGTGTGTGAGAATTTTTTTTATAGGTGAACAGTAACCCAACGGTCATGAACAGTGTCCCAACGGCTATGAACAGTAACCCCAACGGTTACTTCCTCCCTTTAAATACCAAATTTTTATCCTCCATTTCTCCATACAACACTTAATCTTTCACTTACATTTCTCTTATCCAAACCTCTCAAAATGTTGCATATCATCACACTCTTGGCGATGGCGAGCGCGATAGCACTCGGCATTTATCTTGCCTACGTCCCATACGAAGAAGAATTTCAGTATCTGGCCTTTATTCTAGCGATTCTCGCGCCCATCATCGTCCTTGCTATTGGCGTGGATCTCCTTTGGAAGAAGTAGATATTATTGTTAGGGGAGGGTTGTAATAAAACTTGTATTTCCTTTATGTCCTTATGTAATCTTACTTCTAAGATAATAAACGCGTGTTGTGGCAACAAATCTATTTGTTATTTTTATTTATGTCGTTCGAATATTTCGTTACCACGCTTGGCAACTCGTTTGCATTTCCCTTCTAATATTGCTTTAACTTGAGCGTTTAAAATTTGTGACATTGGTTTAATATTTATTGTTGCGACCAAGGCTCGACTTCTAGCAGGCTTATTCGTTCCCTTCGGCTTAACACGTCAGTTATAACATCTTTCTTAGATTGATAACGAATTTATACCTATGGTGGTGTCGTAACTACTAAGCTCTATGGTATTACGTAGACGTCAGAAATGATGAATTGGTATATTCCTTAATGGCGAGTAAACTTGTTAGTGGATCGTCCTAGGTGACAGGATGCGTCTTGACGTTGGACTAGATTTTGTATAAAATGATGTCGACTTTATATAGTACGGTGGTGTAAGAGTTTACTTAGTGATTATTATTGTTAGTTTGGTTCTTCGTGATGATTACATTTTATGCATACGCACGTAAAACTTGATATAAATAGAAAATTAACTTTTGACAAGAATTTTTAAGGTGACTACTCTCAGCATGAACATGGTCCTTCCTGAATTATACATAGGTGATCAAGCTATGTATAATTGAGGACTAACAATGCATTGCTCATTTTCGTCAAATATGTTTTATAATTTCATAATAATTGTGGGAGTGGTTTAAAAAAATATAGAGAGTTAAAGTAGAATTGACGTTTTCATAATACGTTAATTTGATAGATACTTGAAATCATTCAATACAACGGAAATTTAAGAGAAGTACAACAAGAACTCCTAAGGAATAAAGCTAGAGATGGTTCCAACTTAGGGATCACTAGCAAAGCGAGAAAACTTTTCTCTTTTAAGTTTCGATCTCATCCATCAATGTTGTTAGGGTTTTGATCGGTTTCTCCTCCTCCTAAGGCATACACCATTCCATGTGCTTCACTACCTTCAGCTTGGTTTTCATGGTTTCGGTTCTTTAATTCTGGGTAATCACTCTTGTAGTGCCCTTGATCCCCATATTCATAGCAAGTAGGTTTCTGACCTGCCCAAGTGCCCCTCTAATTGTTACTAGCATTAGTGTGAGTCCCTTGTAGAATAGATCTCTGCAGCCTATTAAGGATGATAGCAAATGTATAAATGACAGTTGACTATATAAAAAACTGATTATGAATACTACGTGTTAATGCGGAATCCTTAACACAAGTAATAAGACAGAACTCAGAAAAACTAAATAATAATTTCTATTAATCTGCTTTGAGTGATTACAGATTACTAACTATTGAGATATGATTTTGTATGAGATATCTTGAGCTCGTGTCTCTAACTATGCCAAGAGGGATCCTTTTATAGACCAAGGATAAACCCTAACAGGCTTACAAAACGCGTACATATCTTTTCCTAAAATATCTCATACATATCTCTTAAACGGTACTAACTAATTTCTACTATCGGTACTAACTAACTGATCAGTACTTAACATTTTGTACTGTCATATAATGTACTAACTATAACTATCAGTACTACAATTTATACTGTACGTTACTCAGAGTTATGAAAACGAAATTCCCAACAATCCTCCCTTTCAACATGAATTTGACTCGTTACCTTCATGTTTCTTTAACTTCTTTAACGCATAGAGGATGTATCCAAACACTTTTATCATTTCTTGATCTTTTAAACTCTATCCTTCTTCAGCAGCAACTTTGTCTTCTCAGCAACACAGCAACATCTTTTCAGCAACAATCCAACTAAGTTGGCTTTATAGTTTTTGGCAAACTACCAGCCATTAACGGATTTGTTTCCTTTACCAGAAGTCGTAGCTCTGGGATAGTTAACTCTTTACTTTAAAAAACACGTGAGTTAATTACCATACAGTTTTTGGTAAACTGTCAACCATCAACGGAATTGATTTGTCTTTACCAAATACCGTTTGCTTTTGGACTAGCCAATGCTTCATTGCCATAACATGGTGCATTGATAAACCATATAGTTTTTAGCAAACTATCAGCTATCAACAGATTTGATAAGGTCTTTACCGAAAACTGTTTGATCTTGACTAGCCCAACTCTCACCAATGAATCAAGGTGAATGAGAACCCTACATTATTTGTAAATTGCCACCCATAAAACGATAGAGATCTTTACACAAGCCAATTGCTTAGACGAGTCCAGCTCTTATGCCTGTTAAGCATGGTGAACTGATGACCATTTGTTGTGTGGTTTTGACACCAACACTCAAAGATCCTCCTCATTTCCATCAAAGTCTTCAGAATCAAACTCAGGGCATTCCATCAGACTTCTCCAGATACGCTACCATGTTGTGGCTTAGGACATAATCAAGAATAGCATTGTGGTCGACGGAGTGATCGGCGTTAAGAGAGATAATTAGGAGGCTTGTAGCTAGGAATGTATGTTGAGAGAGATTGCGTAAGGAACTGTGCAATAAGATGGGTTTATATAGTTTTAGGCGACCTAATTTCAGGAAACCGTTCAATTTACCTTTGTACCCTTGTGGGTAATTTTTCTTCAACTCACTATAGCGGTACAAACTTTGCCCAGCGGTACTAACTTTGCACTGTCGGTACTAACTATGTCCAACCAAAGAATGAACAATGTAGATAACAAGAGTGCTTCAGTACCATCAATAACACTTCAATGACTCTCTAAATCCTCTCAAACCTTTTGAAAAGCATCACCTATGGTTAAAATGTATCCTTACACCAAAACTTCATACAAACTATACAACACATCATATTGCCTCCCTTTAACCAATGCAGCTTATGGATTTATCATCCCAATAGAAACAACCAAGAACTGAAACCTGCTAACATCAAATGCCTTGGTTAGTAGATCAGCTACATTGTCATCAGTATGGATTTTAAGCACCTGGATAAGTTTCTTCTCATAAGCATCTCTTATGAAGTGGTGCCTAATAGCAATATGCTTTGTTTTGGAATGATATACTGGATTCTTTACAATGCATATGGTGCTTTCATTATCAATGTAGATCTTTGTGTTCATGAAGTTGAACCCATAGTCTAACATTTGATTTTGAATCCACAAAACTTGCCCACAGCAGCTTGCAGCAGCAACATATTCTGCCTCCGTAGTAGAAGTAGCCACAATGGTTTGCTTTTTGCATTGCCAAGAAATGAGTCTCCTGCCAAGAAATTGACAACCTCCTGTTGTGGATTTCCTGTCAAGATTTGCTCCAGCATAGTCACTATCTGAGTAGGATTCCAGGTCAAATGAAGACACTCTAGGATACCAAAGACCCAGTTTGGGTTTTGCCCTTTAGATACCTAAAAATTCTCTTGACAGCACTTAGATGGGAGGACTTTGGAGTGACCTGAAACCTAGAACAAGCACAGACTGCAAACATAATATCAGGCCTAGAAGCAGTCAAGTACATTAAAGAGCCAATCATGGACCTATAGAGATGGACATCCACATCACTGGCTTCCTCATCCTTGACTAAAGGCTTCGAGTCCTCAATTGGTGTACTAGCAGTCTTAACATTCAAAGTCAAACTTCTTCAGATTTCAGCAACATATTATCCTGACTAATAAAGATACCATCTGCTTTCTGTTTGACTTATAATCCAAGAAAGAAAGTGAGCTCTCCCATTGAACTCATCTGAAATTTACTTTTCATTAATGCCTCAAACTCATCACACCAAGATTTCTTTGTAGACCCAAAGATGAATAACCACATAGCTGAACTAGTATGATATCATGTTTGTCCTTCTTTATGAAGAGAGTTTTGTCAATGGTACCTCTTCTGTAGCCATTCTTCAACAAGAAAGTAGATAAAGTAGCATACCAGGCTCTGGGAGCTTGATGTAACCCATAGAGAGCTTTTACCACTTTGTAGACTTTCTGAGGATACTTAGGATCTAGAAAACCTGGTGGTTGAGACACATATACCTCCTCATCAATTTTGCCATAAAGGAAGGCACTTTTCACATCCATTTGATAGACTATGAACCCCATGTAAGAGGCAAAGGCTAAAAAGATCCTTATGGCTTCAATCCTGGCCACAGGAGCAAAAACCTCATCATAGTCTATCCCTTCCTCTTGCCTATGTCCCTGAGCAACTAACCTTGCTTTATTTCTGACAACAACTCCTCTTTCATCCTTCTTATTTCGATAAACCCACTTTGTGCCAATAGCCTTCTTCCCATAAGGCAAATCTACTAATATCCAAACTTTCTGTATCTCGAACTGCAACAATTCTTCTTGCATAGCATCAACCCAACTTTCATCTTCAAGAGCTTCTGAAATCTTCTTGGGCTCATGTTGAGACAGGAAGCAAGCAAACAAACAATGATGGAAGTCCTTATGATTATTTCTTCTCTGCTTTTGAACATAGCTAACAAAAGCATGAGCTCCACAACTTTTATTCACTATGCTTCTTGTTTGAACTGCTAAGGTTGGATCTCCTAGAATAAGAGCTGAAGGATGAGAAGAGATAATCCTTGATGTGGGAATAGGACTAACATTCACAACAGTTTCCAAGTTTGTGAAGTCAGCCACTGCACCCTCATCATCATAAGATGAAGTAGTAAAAATACCATCAGAAGAATTTTGATAAATATCCTCAAGTGGAGGTATTTCTGAATCATCTTGTTCAGGATTTGTTGGATCAGAAAGATATAATCCCTCATTAGGACTGGCAGTACTAACTGGTATGCTAACAGTATTAACAAGGTTAGTACTGCTAGCTTTAGCTGATGTGCTAACAGTACTAAAAATGTTAGTACTGCTAGCCTTAGCAGCTCCTGCTTGTATAACCAAGTTCTCATTTTCTTGTGCATACTGCTTCCTGAGAGCTTCAGCTTCCTCATTAGCCTCCTTTTCTTGCCTCTTAAGTCTCTCAAGTTCATCCATAAAGACTTGTTCTTCCTCTCTTGGACCTTCTCTCTTTTCATCTGTCTTTAAATCAGGAGTGATTGTTGAAGAATAAGAAGGCCATATTGGCAGTACAAAGCAGTCTTGAGCAGATTCATCCTCTTTTTCAGAATCCCCTGCATCAATAATGTCTTCTGTACCTGCATGATGATTAGCTTCTTGTTGACCTGCATGTATGTTAGCTTGATTCTCTGATCTAACAGGATGATAGTTCATAGAATCAGTTAAATAATCAAGATCAAAAAGCCAAGTTGGTCCTTTCCCTGCAACATTTGGTTTGTTCTCTAAGAAGGTGATGTGCAGGTTTTCTTCAACTCTTTTGGTTTCTAAATTGTATACTCTAAAAGCCTTGCTTTGTAGAGAATACCCAACTAAAAACCCTTCATCTGATTTTCCCATCAAACTTGCCAGGTGGTCATGGTATTCAAGATTGGTTACATGGCACCCTAAAGGTCTTATATTAACTTATAAATGTATCATTACAAGTTAAAAGTTCCTAAGGTGTCTTATTATGAGGCTTGGTCACTAATACCCTATTTAGAACATAACAAGCAGTACTAACTGCTTCAGCCCAAAAAGTGTTAGGTGAAATGACTCTGAAGCAGGGTCCCACACCTCAATAAGGGTCTTGTTCTTTCTCTCAGCAACTCCATTTTGTTATGGAGTTCTAGCATTACTGTATTCCCTTTTGATCCCTTTTGACCTACAGAATTCAATAACATCCTTGTTCTTAAATTATGTACCATTATCACATCTAATAGTTTTAACTTTTTGATTCAATTGGTTCTCAATTTGTCTTACAAAGTCCTTAAGGATTCCACTAGTTTCATCTTAGTTCTTAAGAAAAACACCCAACTAAACCTGCTAAAATCATCATGAATAACCTAAGCAATAGGTCTTAAGTTAAGCTCCTACAGATGTAGTTCCAAACAAATCCATAGAAGAATTGTAAGAGTGGCTAATAGAGCTTACTATTTTAGCCTTACAGGAGGCCTTGTGTTGCTTTCCTTTTTGACAAGCAACACAAGTATGTTTATTTTGAAAAATCTTTGAAGGTAAACCTCTTACTAGGTTTCCCCTTACAAGTTTGTTTAAGATTTTTGGAAATTGACATGACTCCCACCTCCAATGCCAATTTTAATCATCAGTTGTTGCCTTTGCAATTAACTAGCCAATTCCCTCCTGAAAGCACAATGTTCTCTAAATTAGAAGCAGTACATGTTTTTTTGTCTGGGGATTTTAAATAATACTTGATTCTCATCAGGTAACTTAAATTCAGGAGACAAAACAAGACATTCAGAGTCAGTAAACAGAACCTTGTTCTTTTTGTCACACATTTGTGACACAGAAAAGAGATTGAAATGCTGAAGTTCTTTCACAAAGCACACATCCTCAAAATCTAACTTACCAGTTTTTATTTTACCTTTACCAGTGATATAACCTTTACTACCTCCAAATCAACAGGCCACTATTTAAAGTCATGAAATCAGCAAGTAGGCCCCCCCCACCCCCCCCTTTTGGGGGGTTTTCCAGTCCAGGTGCATGAACATCCACTATCAACAATTCCTTTATTCTTTAAAGCTCTATGTGGATAATCCTGCACATCAAATAGAAGAGATTAGTTTCTCTTAGGGACCCAAGCCTGTTTGGGCTTGAGTCTGCCTAGTGGATCTTTGAAAGTGTAACAATTTCTAAGACTGGATCCACCATTGTATTTGGAGACATTGTGCCAGTTGTATCTTTGTGGTCTCCAATTACAACCTGCTGAGGGCTTAACAGCAGTTTCCCTTTTCCCCAACATACTAACTACATTTTACCTTACAGTATTTAAACTTTTTTTGTTTTGAAAAATCTGTTCTAAGTACTGTTGTCTTTTTGAAAGGCCTTGAAGATGGTGAATGAGTTTTGTGAAAAACATTTGCTGGTCTAACTCTATTCACAATGGGCTTAATAGTATTAACTTTCATGGCAGTACTAGTTAGTACTGTCTGTCTGTTAAAACTTTGCCTAGCAGTACTAAAATTTTTAGTACTGCTAGCTCTAGCAGTACTAACTGGAATTTTACCAGTTCTAGTTAGTACTGCTGAAGGAACAAATTGGTTTTGTTTATTCACTCTTTGCACATTATTCCAACCATTGTTTAACCCAGCTTTTCTTGCCATTCCTCGTTCTCATGGAAATCACAATCTCTAATTATATCATAAAGACTTGCACATACAAAAACATGATCTTACAGTAAACCCATACCCTAACTCTGTCTTCTTCAACTTTAGGTTTTGACTTGTGTGAACTTGATATCTTAATAGTTTCCCTAGGATTTTTACTTGCTGGTTAGCAAAACTAGGTGTTTCTTGTTCTTTTCTTGGTATAGACACATACTCATCTTCACTATCTGATTCATACTCCTCAATGATAGGAGCATCAGACAGACTTAGGTTACATTCTATATTAGATTCACTGACACCGGTTTATACACTAATTCATGGGTACTATAACTAATTGTTAGATCACAGGTATCAAATTCACTGTTTGGGATCAGATTCCTAGTTGAGTCTGTTTTGACCATATGTAAATTGTGAGAATCTACTCCTTCATCTCGAGTCCAGATGGCATATAATTTCCTGTCATGGTGGGTACAACATGCATTCCATCTCTGTAACAAACCTATCATACAAAGTTTGTTTTTCTCTAACTCACTCTCTTTATTCAAAAAAACACACTGTCACACTTCATTTTCATAGCTCAAATCCCATCTCATCTGTGATCCCCATACCCAAGCCCAAACTTATCATTAGCACTTATTTGGGTATTTAGCAGTTTACTAAGATTATTAGAAGAGTTATGCCATTTTTCTACTTTAGCTTTTAAATTCTCTTTTTCCTTTGAGCTTCTACTATATTTCTTATGGTATTGAGAACATCTGTTTTATCAAAAAATCTTAAATCTATCCTTTCATAAATTTTATCTTTGTTCATACCAAAGTTTCCTGTTGATGAGCGAAGCAACAAAATGTGCTATCACTTTCTTAGACCTTGAGAATATGCCTTTATTTCAGCTTGCATCACTAAGTTGTTCTCTCTGAGCATCATACAGTTTTTTAAGATTAGCATAAGACTCTTTACACTTATTTGAACAGGAAATTACCTCTGTGTCTGAGTCTGAGCTGTTGCAAGCCATCAAAGCATAATCTTCATCTTCTGAATGATTGGTCCAATCTACACCTTCTCCATCAATTGTCACCAATGCTTTAGAATCCTCCTTCTGTCCAGTTCTGCTCCCATCTTTGTTTCCAGAATTCCATGCATCCCTCCTCCTGTTATCTTGAGTTCCCTTGATTCTGCACTCTCTAGCAAAATGCCCTGACTTGTGGCAATTGTAGCATTCAACTTTGGTTTTATCAAAGCCAACTGGTTCTTTTGCATCAAATTGTAGCTTTCTACCAGTCTTCTTGTAGAACTTTTTCATTCTCATTGAGATCATGGCCACTTGCCACTTCAAGTCCATTTCTTCAAGGTCATATTCATCAATCTGTTCCAAGTCCTCATATCCATTTGAGTTAAAAGTAGTGGCGGGTTCCAAGCATACAACAACATACATATTAAGTTCAAGTTCAAGTTCAACACGATTCCAAAACAAGTTCAACACGTTCCACAAGTTTGCAAAGTTCAAAACCAAGTTCAATAAGTTCAAGTATGCTCGAATGTTTATAAAACATAAAAGTACGAGCATAGAAATTTAATAAAAACACATCATGCTTTCCACCCCAAAACAGTTAAAATATGCAAAAAGAGGGGGATGTGAGAAACTCACCAAAATGGAGATACCAAGATGAAAGTAACGAAGAAAAGCGGCGATGACAAATCTCAACCGCGACCTATTAATAATAATAATATATTATTAATATTCAATTATGTAAAATATGCAACTCATTGTAATTACGTTATATGCATGTCAATTCGTACATTAGGAATCCATGAGACTACACTTCGCTTTTTATTTCCATTGGTTATCCATTTTTAGAAAATTGCGCCGTTTTACTAGCAACTAGTTATCGCTTAACGACTTGCCAAACGACCTCAACACTTGCTTATACTCCATCTCCAGGTTCCTATGTATATTGACTTACTACTATGTTTGCCCCAAAGATTCTTAGCAAGTTTTACCTTTCGTAAATACTAGCACACTATAACTAGTTTAAAACAGGCCTGCAGAAAGTTATCAAAAGTTTGGAAATAGCAGGCACCCTTAAACATTTTATAAAAATCTGAACAAAATACAGGAGGTCGCACACATCATGTACAATCTCCAGTTTAAATTTCGTCCAAAAATATTAAGTTTTGACCCGCCTGCTCACAGAATCTTTACAATCGAATTTCTGGACAGCCTACACAGTTTTAACACTTAATCTTGTACAAAGGTTTTGACTAACTTTTACATCTTTAAAATCGACGAGGCCTAGTTCGTTGGAAAGTAGACTCGAAGTAGATAACTTTAGGGTCCTGAAAACCTAGAAAATCTGTGAGTCCCTTGTTGAATAGATCTCTGCAGCCTATTAAGGATGATAGCCAAGATGCATAAATACAGTTGACTATGTAGAAACACTGATTATGAATACTATGTGTTAATGCGGAATCTTAACACAAGTACTAAGAAAAACAATGAAAAACTAAATAATAATTTCTATTAATCTGCCTTGAATGATTACAGATTACTAACTATGAGATATACTTTGTATGAGATGTATATAGAGATTGTGTCTCTAACTATGCCAAGAGGGATCCTTTTATAGACCAAGGATAAACCCTAACAGGCTTACAAAACGCGTACATATCTCTTAAACGGTACTAACTATTTTCTACTATCGGTACTAACTAACTAATCAGTACTTAACATTTTTTACTGTCAGTACTAACTATAACTATCAGTACTAACTATTACTATTGTCGGTACTAAGTTAAGAAAACATAATTCCCAACACCAGCTACTTTGGCAGTAATGTGCCTAACATTGTTGATTATTTTGGACTTAGCATACATTTAAAACTGTTCAACAAATGTAGTAGAAACAACTGGACTTACAGTGAGAGCATGGTGAATGGAACTGCGCGTAAGAAAATTAATGATCTCGTGAAACTCTGCATTCCCTTCAGTATTCTCTAGATACGCGACCATATTGTGCTTAGGACACGAATTAAGAACAGCCATTGTAGTCGAAAGAGTGATCGTCGTTAAGAGAGATATTAGGGCTTGTTTATACGAAAGTATTTGAGAGAGATTGCGTAAGGAACTGTGCAATTGAGATGGGTTTATATAGGTTTAAGAGACCTAATTTTAAGGAAACTGTTTCAATTTACACTTTGTACCCTTGGCGGTATTTTTCTTCAATGTCTTTATAGCGGTACAAACGTTGCCCAGCGGAACTAACTTTGCACTGTCGGTACTAACTGTGTCCAACCAAAGAATAAACAATGTAGGTAACAAGAGTGCTTTAGTACCATCAATAACTCTTCTCAATGACTCTCTAAGTCCTATCAAATCTCTAGAAATGTATCACCTATGGTTAATATGTTTCTGCATACTTAACACTGCATACAAACTATACAACACATCATATTGCCTCCCTTTAACCAATGCAGCTTATGGATTTATCATCCTAATAGAAACAACGAAGAACTGGAACCTGCTAACATCAAATGACTTGGTTAGTAGATCCGCTACATTGTCATTAGTATGGATTTTAAGCACCTGTATGAATGATATACTGGATTCTTTACAATGCAAATGGTGCTTTCATTATCAATGTAGATCTTTGTATTCATGAAGTTGAACCCATAGTCTAACATTTGATTTTGAATCCACAAAACTTGCCCACAGTAGCTTGCAGCAGCAACATATTCTGCCTCCGTAGTAGAAGTAGCCACAATGGTTTGCTTTTTGCATTGCCAAGAAATAAGTCTCCTACCAAGAAATTGACAACCTCCTGTTGTGGATTTCCTGTCAAGATTTGCTCCAGCATAGTCACTATCTGAGTAGGTGATGTGCGCTAAAACACACATCATTTGTACCCTGGAAAATGCTAATAAACGGACTAAAACACTAAAATATGGATAAATAT
>BQNB010176248.1:0-13080 GCA_026074375.1 Tanacetum coccineum
AGCACTGTTAGCCTTACCACAGGAGGGGTGTCCCGCGATTAAGCTCGGGTGTAACAGTAAGTATGGGTTATTAACAATATGTGTGCAATGATGGCGGAAATCATACCATTATAAGTGTTTGAGTGACTTCTTATATAGGCGGGTGTCACTGTCAGGTGCCAGAGTCACGGGGTGAGGTTCACCTCATTACCGAGGAGGTAACGAGGCTATTGTTGTGAGGTCAACGTCGATGATGTTGCCAACTTTTGTAGCATGGCTGCCTAGGTTATCGTTATCATCGTCTGTTATCCCTATTAGGAACGTTGACGTTCTTCCTCGAAGCCCTATGCTCTGTCCCTTACTCTTTTTGGCTTGGTCACGGGTGGTTGCTTGTCTTGTAGTGGTACATATTCTGTGGGGATGTGCGGAGCAGCGGATCTCGTGCTCCCTGCGGTCGTGTGCAGGCTATGCTTCCTGCGGACCGGTTGATGTCCGGTCGTCTTAGATTCCTTTGGGCTTTTGGGTTGGGCCCGTTACTTGCTGTGTGATCTGGGTCTGCGGCCCAGTCGGTAATATACGTTATCAGTCGTATAATTTCTTCTTCGTTTTAAATGTTTCGTTGACCAGCCACTAACGGTTTTAAGAAAAAAATATGTCATGGATTTAGTCCGAACTCGTGACTAAAACGGGTATTAAATGGTTAGTCGGCACCTAAAAAAGTTGTACAGTCAGTCGCCGATTTAAAACCAAAAAACTTAGAGAAAAAAGGAGCTCGAGGCCAAATATATTATTAAAACAAATGAAAATGAAAAGAAAAAAAAGACTATTATTATTATTTTATAAATATATAATACATTTATATAAAAAATGTAGAGACTAAATAGAGACTAAATGTAGAGACTAAATAGAGACCCATTAGAGGCCAGATTGATTGCAACAATAACAACGTTGAGGTACACGTACACTTTGGCCAACTATTTATATTTTGATTAATTTTGTAATAAAATGTAGGTTAATAGTTACGCGTAATAATTAGTGTAGCATTTTTGCTAATTCTTTTCACCAATACATTAAAAGATGTTTGTTTGTTTGTAGGTTATTTAAAATAAAACATTTTTGCTAAGTGTTAAATGATCAATGGGGGTGTTTTCATTTCATGATATATATATTCCCTTATTTTGTTTGCTTTAACAAGGTTTTTAACCCGCGCTTCGCTGCGGAGCGCGGGGTTATAACATGATCATAGAATATGTCATTCATCTTTTAATCTCGTGTATCGTACCGGTATCAAATCCTCAACCAAATTCTCAAACACTCGATGGGTTAGCATGATACAGTGTCATTGACCTGTTGGAGCAGACATACCAAATGGGCCAGCTGCTTCAAACAGGTTTGGTGTCAGCGATCCTTACACGGGACGTTCTCAGTTGGGTTTCATCACAATAGAAAAATCCCCAATTGTCAACGATCACCCCATAATCAGTATATCGAAACCCTAATCATAAAAACGCCAAAGAAAAAGTTAAAACACACAAAAAATAACCAAGTCTAATGACTAACACAATATGAATATAAAAATATTAGCCAAAAACTTACTTGTCGAAGACAAAAAAATATACTTCTTCAAATGCTCGGTGGAAGGACAGAACGACATCATCGTTGAAATCGTCGAGATCAATTAGTACAGGTTGCGCAGACCCTACAGGTTCCTGGTCCATCATGAACTACCGGAATACGTGAACCAACACTCAGAGCCACCACAACAAGATGCTCAAGGTTTTCAACTGGGAGAGGTTCATTGAGATCCGATACTCCTACTTTCCTACGCCTACTACCACCTCTTGCATACCTTACCAAGTTTAGTAAATCAGCAAGTTAGAAAAGCCATAAAAATATGTGCAAGATTAGGATACTTATTAATAAAGTATCAAGCCAAATCATACCCATCTTCTTGTTACAGCTCTTGAACTATTGTTTCGAGAAGTTGAAGTGGCTCAATAACGTAATCCGAGTTGCCATCTGAATCAGCCGAACCGTCCTGCAGATAGTGGAAGGGGCCATTCACTTAAAAAAAATCATAACTGGGTGTAGGATGGGACAGAATCATACCTGCGGAATAACTTTTTCCAAAGTTTCTAGCAGTGGATCTTCCTCTAGTTGCTTAATCGACAATGTAATTCTTGACTTGTTCCTACAATGACATGACAAACGCTGATAATGTTGTCCACAGAACACAAAAAAGTAATGCAGTCATGTAGTAGATAGATTTATAAGAATCTCAATATATTAAGTTCATATTGGAGCCTATAATCTGATAACCTATCCATTCAGAAACACAAAAAAGTAAGTAGTACCTGAAGCTATAGGCAAAGATTTTCTTTGTTGGTTAATCGTAGTTTTCTTAAAATTACATACAAAATAACATGAATAATATCAAGTGAAGCAGTACTTAACAAAAGGAAGAAGTGGATGATTTTGTAACCTGTTAAAAAGGCCAAGTTTTTATCACCCTCGACAATAGGTTTAAATTGAGGAGGGTAATTCACCACCCTCCCCATTAAGCATCCCTCATAATGCCATATAACGTTCACCGTCCGCCTTCAAAATGCACCCAACTCCTTATCATACTTGATTGATTCCAGGACAATAATA
This sequence comes from Tanacetum coccineum, assembly GCA_026074375.1. Classification (NCBI taxonomy): domain Eukaryota; kingdom Viridiplantae; phylum Streptophyta; class Magnoliopsida; order Asterales; family Asteraceae; genus Tanacetum; species Tanacetum coccineum. The sequence continues at coordinate 2,632 of BQNB010176248.1, forward strand.
GCCTCAAAAATCTAAACTCTGGAAAAATATGCGTGCTTAGCTTTCAATTCGACTCTGACCATCAAATGAGTTACTGGACACACCGCTGTTATATCAAAAGAAAAAACCATGTTAGTCCATCAAATCAACCACAATATCAATAGTTTAAAATTACAACGAAAAACATATAAAACCTCATTAAGTAAGTTAAAAAAATAGAAACTATCCAATTTCATTAGGCTTTTGATATAAATATGCAATTGCGGTTAAAGTTGCCTACAAAATCCGAAGCTACTACTGCCTTCACATGATCATATACCATTTATAATTAACTTCTAACACTTATATCTAACCTAAAAACCTTGAAACAACATTTCAGCTTTCTTTATATTAACTCCTCCCAAACACTAGTTAAGATATACCAGAAATAAGCAAATATAAACAATGCTTCCTAAGCTGCTTCTGCTTAATAAGCAATCCCAAACACTCTCCAATGACCAAAAACCAACTAAACACAAACCTTATCAAATAATTTGCATCACACAAAGACGAAAAAATATGTTCTTTCGCTAACGAACATAAACTGATCACACACATTTGCATCAAGACATAACTCCATAAAACAAAAACTATGCACATTCCAACGCGAGAACCAAAAAAACATTTGAAAGTGCTTATTTGAGATGTTGCGACTAAACACAAAGTATGGACCAAATATGTGTGTTAAGCTCGTATGATTACTTACAAATGATGTGCCAATGCTGCTCACACTTCACAAAATTATTCTTTTACTTGTAATTCTAATAAATCATCATATGTATACATTCTTCATGTCTTCATTTCTTTGGTGGCTCCATCCTCTCATACACCTGAAAAAACACAGATTGTCGTAAAATTGTAAATAGGCATGAGGACTTGCAAAAGAACAAAACAAAGACAAAAGAAAAGGAGAATGGCATGGTGTATTTTGATCGCCAAAATTTGAAATCAAATATATTTCAACCAAGTTATATGCAAGTACAAACACCATAAGAAACACTCTCCTTTGTGATCATATATATAAAAACAATATGCCATAACTTCATATCATAAGCTATTAAGGCAACTTATTGTTACGTAATAGAAACTGAAATAGATAAAAAAAAGAATACAGGTTTGGTTTACATTTTTGGTCTACTCGTTTCTTTAGTGACGTGGTCTGCTTGAAACGACTTCAAGTCACAGATGTCAAAATCTTACTAAATAAGTTTATTAGCTAATGGCGTAATGCTAGAGTATTCTATTAGCAGCTTATGTAGCAATTCTTAGTCTTTGTGCTTTTAGAACAATTTAGTTTTCTTGGGCACTAATTTATAGAGTTCTGTAAACATGTCCATTATCCTACACTGCACTAACTCTTAGCCATAAAAAGGTGTACACTGCACTTTAGAACAATATATTTCATAGAAACTAAATGATTGTGACAAACTTATTTAAATTTTGTGTTTTTGATTTACTAATTCGATATTCATAATTGACTTCGTCCAGAATAGTAAATTCACCTCAAGTAAGTCCACTACTTCAACCACTAACTGAATAATAAAATACATACGCAAAGAAACTTTGATTTCAATCGGGGAGCAAACAAAAAAGCTGCAAAATTCGAAAACCTCTTGTTAGACTTGTGCAATAGGTTTGTCAGTTAGAGAGTTGAAGTTAGTTATGTTTAGCTACAGATATCCTAGATGTCAACTTAACATAATGTTGTTTAAAATAGATAAATACAAATGCATGCATCATTAACCTAAGAACCTCCTACCCTTTTAAAGTAAACATTCATTACAAAGGTACTAATGTGTTAATGAGCGAAAAGTAAGCGGGAAATCAGGTAACGAAAAGGTGGCTTTGTTTGCGACTCAACCCTACTGTACTAAAAACTCCCCATTTCAACCCATTACCCATATGTGGATGTTACAATATCTGCTCAGACGTTTGGTTATTATCCGTTTTGCATAGCAACACCTACTGAGTTTAGTTTTTCCCTCATGTGCTTATTGTACGTCTACTATTACAGTAACATCAGCCTACTACACCAACTAAATATACATCTTCAGTGACTCTTGAACCACTTGACACATTGGGGATTGCAAAAATAGAGATATAAATTATAGACACATATGCGGCTTTGTTATTTGGCCAGCAAATGTACCAGCTTATTAGATATTGCCTATATTTACCTCTAGAAAAGAAAAAGCTAGAGTCTGTTTGAGGGTCGTTGTCATTAACCAAAGAGTGCAAGAAGTTTGGATCGACTTTGAAGTATTTGGGAGAATAACGATATCACCAACATTGCATATACCGCTAATTAGTAAAATTAGTTATCAACTTATTGCTATTAAAACTGCATTAACTATCATATAAAGGTGTTTGGAAACTAAGAAACGAACAATCCCACAGTCCTACAGACCCCTTAAAACTAATGCCTAACATATCGATAACATGTATGCATGTTGAAATTGGGTAGACAGCTCAAAAATTAATGCCTAACATATCCATAATTACTGAATTTTATACAGACCGCAACAAATAGATGTTATTATGAGTCTCTATAAAATTCTTTATGGAATGATTTGCTCTCCTGTTTACAGACACCACTATTCAAATTCTTTATGATCAATTGCTAATATTAACGATCTTAGCTATAACTGTATCAGTTACCACATTCAGCTTTTAAAGTTTCTATCTAATAAATTTACAAAAATTTTCATATTATATGTCCGATCAAGGGTGGTTATAAGCGCCTGTAGTGTATACATTGTCCATTTACAATTTTTTAAAGCTCTCTGGCTTTAGCTTTAACATTCGAGGTAGATAAAATACCGATATGATTCGATTTTAATATCATGTACGTGATAAAGTAATGCTTAAGATGTTTATATGATTTTAAATACTTACATTCTAAATTTGATTTGATCTGGTTGTTTACCTTGTTCTGTACATATTATCATCCAAACACTTAAACCATCACTTCTTCTGTAGGTGCAACTGTCAGCATGTTTAGCCAAACCTGTCCCCCTTTAGCCTAACTTTGCTAATTGATTAGACAGTTTGAGAACAAAAGATAACCCGATAACTATTTATAAGTCAATGGGTCGTAATTGCCGTTATTGAGTCATAGAAAACACTTTTGTAAAACTTAGACAGAGATACACATGACACATCACATATACCCACCATTTATCTTTTATCATTTGTCAGCCAACTAAATAAGTTAAACCAAACAGACCCTTAATCCTACACACCAACATTCTATAAAAAATGTATTTACAGTTAATAACAAAAAGGGGGATACCTTAAGTTTTTGGGTTTAACACTGGCATCAGAATCAGTACGGAAGAATTCTTATGTCTCAACGATCACCACATAATAAGTAATCCGAAATCCTAATCATAAAAATACAAAAGAAAGAAAAAAATTCATAACTGAAAAAAGTAATATTTTTAGCAAAGAAAGAAAAAACCTTACTTAGAGAATCCCAAATACGAAAGCTTATTCTTGAAGGCCATACATTGTAGAGTTCAGTTCCATTAAAAGCCGGTAGACGCCAATCAACAGCACCTCCAACTTGGTATTTCGTAGGCGCGAGCGTGGCGACAACAACTAAGCAAGTAAAAAAAAGAAGCCATTATTTTGTGTTTTCGCAAATGACAAAACAACTGCATAAGTGATTTTCAGAGTCCGAATGTAATTACAAACCTTAAAACACGACTTCAGGTGATAGAGAGTGGGACCTTTTACCCCCTTCGTTCTCATTATCGTTTTTGTTGCGGTATCTGCAAAACGAAATAAGCAACCCTGTAAATCCATTTAACCTGGGTAGCTATGCTAGTAATCTTAGGCAAATACAAAAAATGTATACCTAAGGAAACATTATAGACTAAGAACATCGATTTATTCATATACTAAAAATTTCTACAAAAGTTGATACATATGGCTATTTGCTACCCAAAACGCGACTTACAATAATCGTGTTACTAAAATAAGTTGAACTGTTGTGTAATAATGTAGTTTTTGAAATTACGATTAACACATTTGTGCGGGTCACCCTGATGCAGCCAATTTCATAAATAGCTAAATCTAATAAGACCATGTTATTCGGTTCATGAGCGTATCAACGTGAGCTAATAGTTTTTTTTATCAAATTTCCTGCAATATCAAGTTTATACGAAAGTAGCAATCTAAAGAAGGGATTCAAACCTCTGTTATGCAACTCAATTTCAAAATATCAATGTAAAAACCTATGATTCGGTTCCAGGGAATCTAACATTCACTAATTATAATATATCAAACGAAGTAGGATTTCTAAAACCATCGCAGACTCTACCCGCAAATTCTATATTTTCAGGCATCCGTTGTGACCCTACTCATAGATTCTACATTTTGGTTTCCTTTTAAAGCTTTGTTTATTTTTAATTTCTTATTAATGTGTGTACAAATCATCTCCCATTCAGGATACGCCAAATAATTCGGATAAAATAAATCGACCAAAAAAGTTAATGCATCACCTCTCAACTTACTATGACTACTGGAAGAACCAAATCGGCAACAACAATGGTCCCTAAACTCCTCCCAGTCCATATGTGGTTGATCCCTGTCCAGTTTTAAAAACTAATATTGAGCACCATTCTTTGAATGCGGCACCACAATACTCATCTTCTCTTCATCAACGACCCGCTGGATGTGTATACCTGCAAACAGAACTCATAATCACCGTAAATACACATTTCCATTATTCCATACACCTAATGAAAGAACTAAAACTTTCTTTTTACAAAATTTCTACTTTCTAACCGGTTGTTCAAATTTTTTTCCTCATAAGCTGGTAAAATAAGCCAATCCCAATACACCCTAAGCTAAAACAAACACTAAGCTACGTGATAAAAAAGAGTGGTAAGGCCAAACTATAGTTTTCGAAACCTTTGTATTATTACCTGGGCATCTAACATTTTTGCATTTTTAAAGATGATCATTATGATACAAATGAATAAGCATCTAAGGCATTCAACTATAATTGCAACTTAGTAATTAAGTTCAAGTTTTGATGATTCCAAGATATAATTTCCACAGGTTAACACCATCAATCCAAAAAACTATCAACTTAAAAACACAAAGACTAAACCATCAACATAATTTAACATCCATTGCATGCAAACAAAAATCAATTGAATTAAGGTTAATAACTGATTGCAATCAAACCTGGTTTTAAACCATTAGTACCTGATTCCATACAACAACACCATCATCACAAACCAATCGAACAAAATCCAAACAACAATGAAAAGAAGTACAAAAGTCACTAACCTGAAATTGATTTTACTGAGGAAACAAACCACCCACATAAAACCGATACTATGGGTGTCTTAAGATCTCAAATATGTGTTTTAGAGAGAGAGAGAGAGAGAGTTGAATAGATCTGACATGGGAGATTCATGTTTTGGTGATAGTGAGAGGGTAAGAGAGACACATATGGAGGTAGATAGAGAAAAAGGGTGAGGAAGTACCGGGTGAAGAAGACACGTATTATGAGAAGGAGGTGTCGACACGTATTACGAAATGGGTATATAAGTTTTAAACCGGGTCGGGGGCGGGTCTATCATAAATACATTTATGAATACCTCGGGTGAATAATCTTAAGGATTAATAATATAGTATAATTTCACTTCGAGATATAATTTCAATTCGAACTAATCAGCCGGCCATTCATAAGAACATATATATCATGGTGTCTTATATGTTAAACAACTGTTTTTGAAATATTTAAATTATACAATTTTTAAGGACAACTAATTATCTCACAATATATTTGATAACAAATTTATCTCACTATGATAGTGTTTTTAAGTCTCGTTAAGCCATATTTAAGTTCTTGCTCAACTAGATGATACGAGTAAAGGCAGTAATGGCGATCAAGGTTGAAAAACGATCACGCAAATTAGTAAGACCCTCTTATGTAAAACGCATCCGACCCTGTGGAGCTATTTAGGAATGGCTTCACGATGAGGTTGCTCCTCTTGCGTACTTCAGTGTCGTTCTTTTCTTTTCCCCAAATAGCAATTCAGCTCCAAAGTTCGTTTGCATATACTAGAAATTTCTTGGTGAAATAAACCTTGAACACGATTTTACCTCTTGAAGGTAGATTACGTTGATGAATTCTGTATGGTCGAGTTAAATGATAAAGGTGTGGTTTATACATGCCGAAGTCAACATCAAACTTCAAAATTTTCTTGGTTTGGAAATGAATGTTGAATTGGTTGATGAATTCATCCCATTCAAAAGTAGTAAGGTTCCTCTTGTATACAATGACCTGTTACTTGCAATTCAAGTGACCATGTTTGAATGTGGCTGTGTGGCAGTTGGTGTAAGTGTTGTACACAAGATTGCTGATAAGTCCACTTTATGTACATTTCTTAATGAATGGGCTTGTATGAATCAAGAAGAAAATTAGATTGAATTCACAGGTCCTGGTTTCAACTCATCCATGCTATTTCCTCCCTGTGGCATACGTCCTATTCCACTAGCTAAAATTGATGCTATGTCAAGCAAGTACACAAGAAAGAAACTCACATTCACGAAGAGTGAAATTTCCAACATGAAAGCAAAGGTCATTGCGAGTGGGAAAGTTAGCACTTATTACTTATCAAAGGTACAGTTGGTGTTGGGGATCATATGGAAGGCTCTCATTGGTGTTGATCGAGCCACGCATACATATCCAAGAGAATCTATACTCATCCATGACATTTACCTACTGGGGAAAATGGTGTCTTCAATACCCGAAGATTCTTGTAGGAATATATACGGGTTATGTGCCATGAATTCTGGTATTGTTAAAACAACTGAAGAGTTGGTATATATTGTAAGTGATTCTATTACGAGAACCACACATAATTACTCAAAGGTATGCCACGATAGCGAAGAAAGGCAAACAATGGTTTTGAATTCCCGCTTAAACATAACCAATGTTCCTGAATTAACTAATGTGACAAGGCTAACTAGTTGGTGTAAGTTCCCCTTTTATGAAGTTGATTTGGTTTTTTTTTCTGGAAAGGCCCATTTGGGTGGGCTCCAGGGACTGTACCTTAAATGAAATACAGGATTTTGATGACGATGTGGAAGGTAAAAGGAGTGGTAGAGTAATCTATCTTGAAGTTAAGGACGTCCCCTATTTCGAAGACGCTATAGATGTCAATAATTTCAGTGCTTAATTTATTGGTTTAAGGTGTTCTTGTTTTGGGTATGTGTCTTGCATTTCATATATGGGCCTTTAGTTAGTTAATATCGATCATGTTTACTGAAACAAAAATTTAACCGGAATATATTGAATTAGGCTGTTAAAAGTTGACATATTGTCTTACATACTTCTCGCTTCCACAAATACTCAAACAACTACAATATTGCACTGTATTGTTGCAAAAGTTATGTATCTACTATTCTTAAGCTGAAGATAGAGGTGACGAAATAGCGGGCTTCAGTAACGGGTCAAAACAAGTTCTTCCTTTGGTCAACTTGGCTTGGCCCTAAACACTTCCTATCCAAATTTCATGTATTTATAGCTTTTATAATAAATTATTGTACCAAATGCGACTATAATAACTATACTGTTTTCATTAAAATCTAATTGTTATAAAATGATCTAGGAGGTTTCACGCATTACATCTTTTTAGAAGTTTACCCATTTAAGGACTCATTAGTAAAAGATTCAGAATCGCCACATTTAGATAAGGTGTACTGATTATCCTATACGGTGGCTCACTACTTTTCATTACTTATGTTTACAGTCTAGTAGGAACGATGAAACAGCTTGCCATTGTCATCTAAAATCAAGAAGCTGCAAACAGGGACGGAACCAGTCCCCCTGGATTTTTTCGATTTAGTGTTAATTTTTGAAAAAAATGTCGATTTTTCCTAAATGCATGTTAAATGCACCCGGTCCATCGAAAAATGTTTCTAGTGTTACGGTTCAAAAAAAATTATGCACCCGGTTATATTTGGTCATGGTTCCGTCCCTGGCTGCAAATGCTACAGCGTGCTATGGTTCAGTCACCAAGCTAGATTCGCCACTTGCTACATCCCTTGAGAAAATTTAGCTCTTAAAAGAGCAGTTGGGGACAAGTTTCTTTTGTGAAATAATGAACATGTCATACATATATGAACCCACTATACAAATATATGATCTGATTATTAATTGACCTACATATGAAAAGTCGATTTAAAATCATTTATATAGATCATACATATGACTGTTATTAGTTATAAGAAGTAGGCGCATACCTATAGTAAATAAACGCATTAATATTCAACATCAAGTTGTAACCATGGGCGAATTTATGAAAACAATGCGGAAATATATATAGGAATCATGGTGTCAAGCTTGGAGTGTGACGCCGTCAGCTCGCCGTCAATAATTAGGGTTTTTCTCCACCGCCTCATTCTGACGTCCTCAAGCTTTAGGTTGTGATAGCGTCAAGGAGGGCTTGTACGTGACGCCTCACCTAGGCCATCGGGGAAATTTGAAGCATCAAACTCGCATTTATTTTAGCACTTTCTAGGCACATTCACCGACGGCGTCACGATGCCGGTCACGATCGTGATTCTTGCCTTTTTTTCTTCGTTTCTTCGCCAAATCAAGCCCAAGTCATGTGTATTTCTTCCATAAGTTTCCCAAGTACCTAAAACATTAAAAAAAGTTATTTAGGGTAATAAATGAACATATTTGCATGATTGTAAGGTTAAATGACCTCGAAAAAATATACTCCCTCTGTCTCAAAATTATTGTCCTCGACAAAAAACACACAGTTTAAGAAAAGTGCATTTATTATTGCTTTCTCTTTTTTACTTTTTGACAGAATGACAGTTTTACCCTTAGGTAATTAATTAAAGTTTTCTTTAAAGTTTGTAATAATAATTTCAAACAAAGGTAATATAGTAAATTTGATCAAATTTTCCTATCTATTTTTAGTAGTGAACAATTAAATTGAGAAATCTTAAAATGGAAACGTAAACAATAAAAATGAGACTTCTCACGTTATAAAGATCGGTTCGGTTTATATCGGTTTTTTCTAATGCTAAAACCAAACCGAACCAAAAATGTCAGTTTTTTCAAAATCCGAAAACCAAACCATCTGTTTTTCAATCGGTTTCGGTTTTTTAGGTTTCGGTTCTTTGGTTTTTTTGGGTTTAGGTTCGGTTTCATGCACACCCCTAATACGAGAGTGTGTATGATTTTGAAAAACAATGTTTTGCAAATTGACCAACTTTACCACATTTGTCAAAAAAAATTGTTCCATTGAACTTATGATCAAATTTTCTTGATAAATCTTTCGGAGTTTGTAAGTAAAGCCTTTTCATGAAATTCATTGTTCAGGTCATTCATCATGTATTCCTGAATATTTTCTCTCACCCACTTCATCGTCTAAGTTGTCTTAAAAATCCTAGAAGAAAAGAAAGCATTTGATATCTATGATGAGGTCAGGGCTTTCTTGGTTTGAAGATAGATTTTATCAATTAGATATTCCTCATAAATATATCTTCCATAGATATCATATTAGTCAAGGTTTTTGACATGATTAGTATTTCTTAACCCTTGGTTAACGTTCAACCACTTTTGTAAAAGACTGTTTACAAAGCCAATATTGATTTCATTACTTGAAAGAGTGACACCATCATTCTTAAGCTCATTCATGAGGTTTTTTTATCTCGTATAGGCATGAGAGAGACTTTCACCATCCTTAGATCTGAAAGTGTTATATTCAAGTTTCACGTCCATGACTTTGTCTGATATCTAAGGGACCTTCAAATTTGTGAAGCAAATCAGTCCATACTTGTTTTGTTGTAGGAAAGCCACTGACTTATGTCATTTTAAAGACTTTGTCTCTATTAACCACCCTCCTCTCATCATTAGACCATCGAGACTTCTGTTTTAGCAAGACCTGCTGTGGTCTTGAGCATGTATGGACCTTCATCAAGGAATTTGATGAGCGAAAATTTTCGCAGTGACCCATTGGGGAATGTGTAATCCCAAAATGACCCTGACATTATTTTTTTTCGATATGACCTTCTAGATCGCGCAGCTTGGGGAGCGATCTACTTTTGGACACGTGTCACCGTATTATTCGTTTGGGAGGAAATTAAAAAAAATGTAGATCGCGCGCAGCTTGGGGAGCGATTTATGTTTTTAAAATTTTTTTTTCAAAGTCGGATGATAAATGTTGTTAGGTTTTTTCCAAAATATATTAAGGTTTAGGGCACACCATGTTGTGTTTATTGAAATTCTTGATCCCGGGCATCTTTGCGTACGTATTTGGATAGAAATATGTTTTATTTAAAATTGTTTATTTGTTAATCTGTGTAGTCTTTAATGAGCCCTACTTAGTGAATTAAAATATATTAAAATTAATTTTAATATGCATAAGATATGATGGCGCAAAGTGTGTC
>BQNB010176249.1:0-10486 GCA_026074375.1 Tanacetum coccineum
AACATCCCTAGTCTGCTGTCATTATACCGAACGCACCCTTGTTGCGGTAAGAAAACCAAACGCACCCTCCTTGGTGCTCCGCCAAACCCAACGCACCCCTGGTGCAGATTTAACAACCAAACACACCCTCGTCCCAAAACCCAACGAACAAACACCCTTTGTGGTGCTTTATCAGAATCAAACGTACGCCTTGGTGCTTAGAAAATAAACCAAAACGCACCCTACATAGTAGTATAGCCACAAAACAAACCCGACGCACCCTCTTGTGGTGTTAACCACTTAAACGAACACACCCTTTTTGGGTGTTGCCTTACAACCGAACGCACCTTATAGTGTTTATAATAAAACCAAACGGACCCTTGTCGTGGTGTTGTTTAAACCATACGCGTCGTGTTTGGTGTCAACAGCAAACCATCGCACCCCTTGGTGCCATGAGACAAGCACCGAACCAACCCACCTTCGTGGTGGTTCTCGCACAGAAACAAACACATCCTACGACTGGTGCAAACCACAAAACCAACGCACCCTTACGTCGAGAACCGCGCGCGCACCCTTAGTGATGGTTGGTTAGACCACCGAAACAAACACCCTCTTTCGGGCTGAGCCGCGGCGGCTGTGCCGCGGTAGAGATAAAAATGATGATGGTGGTGGTGATGGGGTGGCCGGAGTTTGGATGGCGTGGGATGGTGGCGGATGTAAAGGTGCGACAGCCGGGTGGTGGTGGTCGACGATGGCGCGTGGCAGCGCATGGTGTTGGGGATCGGGTAGATCGGGTGATGAGGAACAATTTTGGGTTCGGCCGGAACACTCGCCGGAAAGTTTTCCGGTGACGGCGAACGGTGGCGGTGGTGGCCGGTGGCTGCCGAAAATTTAGAGAGAGTGAGTCCACATGTATGTGTGTGTGTTTTTATTTATAAAAATGAAAATAAAATGAAAATGGGGTGGACACACATATATAACTATAAAATAAAAGTGGCAAGCCCCTCATAGTTTAGGGTGGATTTTGAAAATATAACTCCAGGGACTAACAGTGAAATTTTGAGAAACTTTTATATAATATTGGTTCGGGACTCGTTTAGGCCACTTAATGGATGATTCAACGCACGAAACTTGCGCCATTGTTTTCCAAATAATTTTTCCAACAAAAATGAGTATTCATTTGATAGTATTTCATAAATATTTTTATAACATTTATAAAAATATTTGTTATTCAATTGGAAACCCGGTTATGTCTTGTCCGAAGTAAAAATAAAAATAAATTTCTAACCCGTATATTCGCGTTATCAACAAACGTTTTCGAATAAAATGATGACTAATTTATTAAATATTTTTATTTAATAAAAAGTGTTAATTAAATATAATTTAATTATTTTCTCGTTTCTAAATCTTGCGAGGGCATTTCAGTCACTTTCTGACTGTTTTCGGGTCTCGGTCAAAACTGAAAAGTTGTCAGGAATGTCGTTTTACATCAAATTGCTTTAGAGTCCGAATAATGAAAACGTGATTTAGCTGCTCGTTTTTGATAAATCAACTTAGGAATAACATATATCTCTTTTAAATATGTTCCGAAAAATTACCGGTTACGCGGTAATCGCTTTTATGTGACAATAAAAGACCAAAAGTCAAAAAGTCAAGTCAGACCCAAAAAGTCAAAGGGTAAAATCGTCATTCAAAATTTCAAAAATTCTCGGATGTTACACATATTTTTACACTCAAAACCCTAATTCAAAACCCTAAACCCTAAAACCGAGCTAGTTTCTAAACCATGACCCGTTTCTTGGTTTTTATCCATCATAACCCCAAACCAACACTCAAATAAGTTGTAATAACTTAATTTACAACATTACTAATCATATACAATCATCATTTCATCATTTCATTCCAATTATATGCAAAATGAATCCGAGAAACCCTAAACGTACCAAAATGGGGCATTTGACCCGTTTACTCATTTTTAACCATTTAAACCACCAACAATTAATCAAGTGCCATTGTAAACTCATAAAATAAGTTTACAATCCATCATCTAATGTACAAAAGTTATAAGCCTTGAAAACCCTAATGAACCTATACGTGCCCTAAAATGACCCGCGGCCTTGTTAACTTATTTTTGACCCATTTTAACCCAAACCACTTATCAACTTTTGATTATAATCCTTAATACAAACCTTAAGATCAGTAATCTATCATCTTGGATCAAGTATACACGAATTACAAGCTCAAAAACCCATTTTGAGCCCTAGTGTACCCGCGACCTTCATTCTTGCAAATTGACCCATTTTGAAGTTATTCTTTGCAATCAAGCACCTCATGACTCACCTCCTTGATCCCTAAACAGCTTACAAGCTGCTCTAAGCTCATATCATGGATATAAAAGAGCCACATCCCCTTTCTTTGGCCCTAAGTCTTGTCGTGGCTAAGGAACACCACAAACACCCTCCACATCACCTATTCTACTACCATAGCATCACCACATCATCCTTATAGCTCCTCTAACTCAGACACTATAGAAATGAGACACCTCACCCCCTCACCTTGGTCCCTAAGTTTTGAAAATGCTATAAATAGGGCCATAAACCATTCATTTCAACTCATCCCCCACTTCCTCCTCTATAACCCATCATAGCAGCAATCCTTTGCTCAATATGTATTCTAAGAGATCCTAAGAAGTCCTAAGAATAGAAGTGAAGCAAAAGAAACCAAGAAAAGAAGCCCAGGAATCGTTATTCTAGGCGTATGAAGCTAAAAGTCCCGATTTCGACCCGTTTCCAAGCTATAAGCTCAAACCCAGGTTCTATCGTCTTCATACCTGCTCCTACACCCTTATAATGTTCATATGATCATACATAAACTCTTGTTAAAGTTTCATAACTCAATTCATGCTCATTTTTCATTTTGATCCAAAACCGTACACCCGAAACCCTAATTTTATGTTTTTCTTAAAACTAAATGTTATAATGGTTAAATGTTGTTATAATCTATCCTAGCATGCTTAACTAATGTTAAAATAACCACTTTATTGATTATTGAAGGAATTTGAACTTAAAACCCGCGTGTTTACGTTTTGAAACCCTAATTTGACCCGTTTTGCTTCCTAGCTTAACGAAACATTATTTTAAACTTTCGTTATGTTAAACCTTCATATTTTGGCTTATATTAATAAGCTATAACCTGTAAATGTCATTTAGAAACTTAAAATAAGCTTGCATCGGCATTGATTGTTTACAAAAGTATTCCATGCAAGGGGTATATATCGTAACTTTCTGAAATTCATAACTAAAAAGACTAAAAATGTCATTTTATCAAAGTTATAACTCTAGGGGTCTATTATGTCACTTTCCAAAGTACAAGGTTTAATTGGTATATCTTTTAAACTTGAAGGACCAAACTTGTAAAAGTGCAAACCCCAAGGGTATATTTTGCCATTTTTCATTCTCAAGGGTCTAAAATATAACATTTTGAAAAAGTATAAAAACATGTTCAAAACATTACAAGACATAACTTTTAATTAAACTTTGTCGGGTTATCATGTTCCAGATATGATCAAAACGCTTTAAAGCCGATTATATCATATCATAATAACTAATACTAGGGAGCTTCATATTAAGGGGTTTCATCTTGGTATTACGTTTTGACTCAGTTGTTGGGTTTACAATTTAAAGTGCCCTAGCTCCTCAAACGTTTACTGAATGACTTCTGAATTATGATGGCCCGAATGGTGATACAATAATTCCAAACTTTCCAATCAAATTCATAATAATATTAGACCCTCTGAACCAAAGTTCTAGAGTACAATCTTCCAAAGGCTTGACATATTTACTCAGGTTGCGTGACGTGGCTGTTTATTATCATTTTTCTATATCAACCTTTCCCCGGTTAAGATTGTGATAAGGTCGTCAGTTTTCATTTTGGAATATTTATTACATCTACATATCAGGTGAAGTTCATAACCTCGCCTTTACTTATTTACATGTTTTATAAACCCGCGAGGGGGATACATGCTTGGTTACAAACTCTTTTATATACTCGTTTATCTTATAACAATGTGATTACTTTTCAAAGACTTAATGAATTCATAACCCCATATTTCCATCTTTTGAATACTTTATAAACCTGTGATACCTGCTATAAACCATGAATACAAGTGTTTCTAATGAAGTTATCCAGATATGTAGCTATTCCAGAAATATTATTGCCTACGTACATGAAAATATCTATTGGTAATACTCCCAATATCTCTTTAATATTCTCTTTGGTGTATCTCCCAATAATCTCTTTAATATCTATTTGGTAATTATCTACCAATATCTTCTTAATATCCTCTTTGGGAGTTAATCTCCAATATCTCTTTAATATCTCTTTGGGTAGTATCTCCCAATATATCTTTAATATCTCCCAATATCTCTTTAATATCTCTTTATCTGATTCATGAGATTAGGGTAATAATACTGTTCTCCATGATAATACTGTTCTCCATGATAATAATGTTCTCCATGATAATTATCCCTGCAATACCAATATTTCCATTATGATGACTTGTATTCAACTATTACATTTCAAACCTATGAATTTCACTCAACCATTGTGTTGACTTTTTAGCATGTTTATCTTAGGTAATTGAGCAACTTATGGCACGGAGTGGCATGGACATGAAGATGGCTAAAACTTGTTATCACTCACATTGTATGTAACTAGATTTTGGGACCTGCCTTTGTAAAACTCTGATTTTAAATGAATGATAACGTATCTTTTGAACAAACGTCTCTTTTGAGTCATTTTCTATGATTATGATTGTTGTATACATGAAGTAATACCCCAGATTAGCTTCCGCTGCTATATGTAAAAATGGGGGTGTTACAAACTAGCTCTTCTTGACCCATTTCCACCAGGAATTGGTGATGCCGACTTTGATCTGGAGGGATACATTCTTCTACTTGAAAAGTTATTAAATGATGAACCATCATCTCCTCTCCCTTCGAAAGAACTTAATTTTGAGGAACTTAAAATGATAAAATCTTCGATTGATGATTTTCCCCCTCTTGTCATTTTAGGGGGTAATTATGTGATTTTCTCTAATCATCTCTTCGATGCTAATGATGATTTTACCTCTAGTGATGACGATTCACCTCCTAAGGCAGATGTTCCAGAGGAGAATTTTAAAATTTATTCGAACCCTCTTTTTGAATTTGATGAAGAGTACATCTCTAGTAACGTAAATCCTCTTTGTAATGAGGTGTTAGAAGACATCGAGAGTGAGGACTCGTATGTTTCTAATCTTGATGAGCCGGTTTTGTCCGTTACACCTCTTTCTGATGCTAATGAGGATGAGTGTTTCGAGCCAGGAGGCGATATTGATGAGATCACTGCTTTTCTTGATATGGATGTTTCAACGGTTATTAAGGTCGGTTATCATGATTCGGAGAGAGACAAAATCTTTAAGAAAATTGATTCTATGGATTCTTCTCTTCTTTTCTCCTACGGAGTTAAGAATTAACCTTTTGACCCCCAGGCATCCCCTTCTTCTTCCTGACACAGTCGGGTGGGAAGATGAGGGTGATGAAGACCCCTTCCTTTGGTTTTCATCATATGCCATCACCCCGTCCTGCTGTATACTCACCTAAGGAGGTGATGTATTGCTATTTCCATCCTCACCTCACATCGGGTGATGGATTTGACCATGGACCTAAAATGAAATAACGCTAGAGTCAAGCTAGAGACTCGGACAAAAATAAGCGCTTCTCGGGAGGCAACCTGTGTTTTCTTTCTCTTTCTATCTTTCATAGTAGTAATAATATATTAGTTTAGTAGTAGTATTAGTAATGAATAAGTGTGGGGGCGTGCCTCTTTCCTTGTTGTATTTTGTTGGTGCTCGTTTTTGCAGGATTCTTTAAGAACACGAAGACCCGTGCTTGTTTTCAATCCTCCAATCATCCGGTCTTCGATCTTCTGCTTATATTGGAATCCTCAATCCTGATCTTATATATATTTGTTTCCCCTTTCACACTTGGAATTTTTTTGCATTTGCCTTTTTCGTTCCTAATTGTGGGGGTAAATCCCGATATTTTTAAACATTGAGGCCAATGTTCCATTCTAAGTGTGGGGGGGATTTCTGGCGAAATATGATCATACATGTGCCTAATTGTGTTCCTACGCAATCCCATTTTGACCAAAAATTTTAAATTTTTTTATTGTTTTATTAGGTATATAAAAATAAATAAATAAAATAAATAAAAAATGATGAAAATATAAAAATATAAAAATAAGTAGGCCCGTAGAACTAGGTAGCTTTTGACTTGACCGAGTTTTTAACTCTAGCTTTCCCCTTAGCTTTCGAGACTTAGCGTTTGCTTAACTTTAAAATTTTGCAAAGAACGAAAAATGATAGAGTTGAATATAAGTTAGATGCTAAACATAGGAGTTTGTTGGTCTATTTGGTGCTCATAGAAGGTTATTGTGGCTTTTTGCTCTCACCAGCTTAATAAACATTATATAATTGTTAAATAAATAAAGTTACTTTGGTTTTTGCGATTCTTAGTTTTGATCCCTTCGTAGAGATTCCTTCTGGTGAAAGTAAGGTACACGTCGAGGTTTTGTCAGTGTTGTGGGGAAATAGACTACTAGACCATGGTCAGCTCGCATACCTATGTGGCAGTTGTTAAAAGACCACAGGACTTGAAATTTACTATAATAATAATAGTTATGTAATAAACCGGACGCGAATAGACCTCTAACTCTTTGCCTGGCTCACAAAAACGATGTAATGTAGTCGTTTAAAGGGCGGAAGGAGGTTATTAATAATAATAATAAATCAGTCGTTTAAAGGGTGGAGGTAATAATAATAATAATAAAAACTGTGGGCTGATAAAAGTTTACTGCCTCTTGCCGGCTCACAACCGATGTGGCAGTCTTCTAAATAAGGCACATAGTAATAATCCGAGACTGATAAAAGTTTGTTGCATCTTGCCGGCTCACAACCGATGTTGCAGCCTTCAAAAAGGTCGAGGATCACCGAGGTCGAAATAAGACTCCTGGACCATGGTCGGCTCGCATACCGATGTGGCAGTTGTTTAAAGGACCGAGGTTTAATAATGTTGCAATAATAATAATAATAATAATAAAGCCAAATTTCAACTCCGGGGTTATCTAAATAAAGCCTCCGTCTCTGGACTCGTAGTTGAGTTGTTTCGGATGAAATAAAAAGGATAACCCCTAAATCATGCGAAATTAGAACCTTAATGTGGACTTTATTCTCACCATATCGTCTCTTTAGGAAAGGATTTCAAACTAATTGTGGTCTAAACCGGGTTTACTTTATATAAATAAGGACTTAATTTATTTGTCACCAATAATGATAATAAAATCCATAGAGGATTTAGGAATAATGGGAGCGAAAAGTTAAAGTTTTTACTTACACAATTAGCATTTATGAGTAGTGTTAGCATCTAATCTTATATTTGGCTGTGATTTCGTTTTAAGCTTAGTTTGGGAATTATGAAAAGTCAAAGATAACGAACTCTCGTTCTTTTAGCCTTTTAAATAAATTTTATGAATTTTTAACTTAGTTTTTATCTATTATTATTAAATAAGTGGTTAAAACGGGGGTGCTTTAAAAATAAATGATTTTTGAACTTTCTTAATGGATATTTTCTGTTCTTGTTTGATTGTGAGGGGTCATAAGTTAAAAAGGGATTTAATTATTTATTTCCGGGCGTGTTTTATTTACATTGCGTGTGGGACCAGCAATGGCTTAGTGTTGGGGAGTTTGATGTGTGCTAAAACACACATCATTTATTCCTCGTAAAACACTATTAATCGGAATAAAAATGCTAAAATATGGATAACTATGTTGCAAATATGTTTGTATTGTGTTTTTATACCTTACAGGTACAAGGGATTGAAAACAAAGCAAAAAAGGTAATTTTCGGGTGACTTTCGATGACGTTTTTACGTTTATCGAGGTTCAAACAAAGTCGTTAATATTCCACGATCACACCATTGGAAAGAGCACGAAATTACGAGTCCAACGGTGGTGGTTACGAGGTTCTAGAAGCGGGTACGTGTCGTCATGCGATTGGTGGATCTAGCTGTGGCAGCTGTCATACGAGGAAGCTTCATGGAAATTTCATGTGCACAAGAAAATTACCAAAATACCCCCAGATATTGTAATATGAGTGGCTAACCATTGGAAATGACGAAAATACCCCTAGCCCTACTTGGGCTATATATATTCACACGCAGCAGCTGATTTTTAGAGGTGTTAGTTTTAGTTTATTTTCAAAGTAATAGTGTAGTGTAGATTTAGGAGTATGAGTATAATAATGTAGATTATTTTGGGCTTATTGTAAAAGCTTTTAGCTTATCATCTCAACTTATTGTATGGCTTATTTTTTTAATGAATGAAGATGCTTTTTATTAAGGTTGGTTTTTATTAATGCTTATTATCTTAATGCTTATTTCTTATGCTTATTAATGTACTTATTTCTTATGATTATTTTTATACTCATTTTCTTTGGCTTTTTTCCAAATAAGATCATGCTGATAGCTTTTTTTGGATACGATTATATTTTAAGATTTTATGAGAATAGCTAACTTTTATTTGCTTATTTAGTAATAGCTTATTTTACATTGTTTTCAATTTTTGTGCTTTTCGTAGTGAGCTTTTTTTAGAGTATATTTTCGATTGCTTATTTTATTTCCAGATTATTTTTTTGACAGATTCAGAGTCGCGGGCGGACTAATCATAGACCCTGCGATTCGAGTTTTGTGTCGTACGCTTGAGAGGGGTGTGAGGTAGGTGGGGTATTGAACGGTAGGGTGGGATTCAGTGGAGTTTCAGGTTGGATTAGGATCAATTATTTTTAGCTTATTTCTTTTATTAGCATAGAAGGTTTGTTGCGTCTGTTTAATATCTAGCTTATTTTTCGTTGATCTAAATCCTGAATTATACAGCGAATCCGTGTTCACTTTGATTGAACACCTTATGTTTCGCTGGTAGATTTGATTCTAAAGTTTTCAGCTTTTTTTTTAGCTTATTGTCTGTAGAATAAAAATCTAGCTTATTTTGTTTTTAGTTGCTTATTTATTATCTTGTTTCATCTTAACCCCTTGTTAGTTTTTAGGTTGATGATATCTATCCAACTTATTAGGCGAGGAGCTTATGGGTATTTTTTGATTTTTTTTTCTACTAAAGTTTTATGCTTTTTTATGTTTTTACTAGGTAATTAGTGATAAAAATCAAAACTTTTATTAGCTAATTAGTTATTTAGAATCTAATATAGTTATAAATCTTTAGTGTTTATGTTAAGTTTACTAGATCGGGTGGTTTGCATTCGTCTCCATTTTCTTCAATCGGCTTCTTCCTCCCTTTTCCTTTTGCATTAATTTTGTAGTTTTACTTTATTAGCTTAATATGTTTGTTATTATTGTGTTGCTTTTTATTGTTGTTTAGTGCCATGTTGAGTGAGTGGATTTTCCAAGGCTTGTTTAGTGTAAATTGCTTTGTGAATTAAGTGTGATTATTAATTAAGGGGAAACTATTGATTTGTTTATTAAAAAATAGTTGTATTATTAAATCAAATCATTGTTTTGGTTATTCGAGCGGGCAAAAGCCGAAAGAATAATTAGGCATTAATTTAGTAATCGATATCTTAATAAGAGTTATTTTCAAGGACAACTTTTGAATTTTCAAGTTTTTCAAAGTAAGTTTCAAACTTGTCTATTTTCTTTGAAAAATCAACTTTGGCATCTTTAAAATATTTTGTTTGTTGAGCTAAAACATATCGAGCTCCTTAATCTTTGTTTCAAAACTTGATGTTTCATTTCCGAAAAGAATCTTTTTCTCCCCTGATTCTAATTCAACATTTGAGGGATTAGAATCGTACAAAGATTTTTGAAGAAAATCATTTGAGATTCGAGAGGCAAACTTTTTCTTTTTCATTGATTCAATCTTTTGAAAAAGTTTATCAAACTTTTTATCTGCAAATTCAGACAACTGGGACTTTAAATTTTTAGCTTCGTTTCGAGAAACGTTTAAACTTTTTGTCTAAGCTCGTGAATTTTTGATTGAATCAAACAAATTTTTGTAAACCAACTTCAAGTGTTCATTCTCTTTAATTAATGAAGCCACTTGATGTTCCAACTCAATGTTTTGAGTTTCAATCTCATCAAAATCGAACTTCACATTGACTTCATCACATTGAATAGTTTTTACCCTTGAACATTGAACTGACTCGAACAAATCATTATAAGTATGTTTTAAATGTGAGTTTTCAATTTGTAAGGATGCCAAAAAATTCTCATTTTCTATTTGCAACATTTTCAAAGAGTTATTTCTTGAGTTTTGTGTTGAAGTGCTATTTCAAATGCAATACTTTATGCCTACACTTTTGAAAAATCCTTTTGCAACTGGGCCCATTGTTTTGTCATTTCTTCTTTGACATCAGACGCTTGTTTTAAAAGTTCAGTTATGGTCTTTTTGAGACAACGG